>JANTCA010076605.1:0-60379 GCA_024741275.1 Chironex yamaguchii
TATCACAATACTTCATTGCCAATGTTGCGCTAATAAATTATCACAATACCTCACTGCGAATGTTGTGCTAATAAATTGTCACAATTCTTCATTGACAATGTTGTGCTAATAAATTATCACAATACCTCACTGCCAATGTTGTGCTAAGAAATTATCACAATACTTCACTGCCAATGTTGTGCTAGGAAATTATCACAATACTTCATTGACAATGTTGTGCTAAGAAATTATCACAATACCTCACTGCCAATGTTGTGCTAAGAAATTATCACAATACTTCATTGCCAATGTTGTGCCAATAAATTATCACAATACCTCACTGCCAATGTTGTGCTAAGAAATTATCACAATACTTCACTGCCAATGTTGTGCTAGGAAATTATCACAATACTTCATTGACAATGTTGTGCTAAGAAATTATCACAATACCTCACTGCCAATGTTGTGCTAAGAAATTATCACAATACCTCACTGCCACTGTTGTGCTAATAAATTATCACAATACTTCATTGCCAATGTTGCGCTAATAAATTATCACAATACCTCACTGCGAATGTTGTGCTAATAAATTATCACAATACTTCATTGACAATGTTGTGTTAATAAATTATCACAATACCTCACTGCTATTGTGTTGACCGATCACTACAAATACCTCACTGCCAATGCTGTGCTAATAAATTATCACAATACCTCACTGCCAATGTTGTGCTATTAAATTATCACAACACCTCACTGCCGATGTTGTGCTAATAAATTATCACAATACTTCATTGCCAATGTTGTGCTAATAAATTATCACAATACTTCATTGCGAATGTTGTGCTAATAAATTATCACAATACTTCATTGCCAATGTTGTGCCAATAAATTATCACAACACCTCACTGCCAACGTTGTGCTAATAAATTATCACAATACTTCACTGCCAATGTTGTGCTAATAAATTATCACAATACTTCATTGCCAATGTTGTGCTAATAAATTACCACAACACCTCACTGCCAATGTTGTGCTAATAAATTATCACAATACTTCACTGCCAATGTTGTGCTAATAAATTATCACAATACTTCATTGCCAATGTTGTGCTAATAAATTACCACAACACCTCACTGCCAATGTTGTGCTAATAAATTATCACAATACTTAACTACCAATTTTGTTTTGATCGATCATGACAATGGCACGTTAAAATCAGTTGGCTAAAAGCGAGCAATATTGACTTCGTACCATAGCTGTGTATACATTATTTGTGATATCTGGTTTCTCATTACTAAAAAAAGGCTGGAGAAATTGTCTTTAATATTGGAGTTTTCTATATTCGGAAGAGTTATAGCACTTTGTTAGAAGGCAACGAAAAGAGATTGGCAAATGTGCTGGCTCCTTACATTGTCCACTGCACTTTAATAGTAATTTATGTTTAACATTTCCAACTGCTTACAGTTTATCATCAAGAAATCCTTGCAGCTGCTCCGTTTCTCACAGCGACAAAAAACATCGATTGGAGTTATATTGTAAGGCTTGAAGACGAAAGATTAAAATTGATATTTGATGGCGACTTAAATTTGGCCTTGAAATTTTACACTTATCACATAATTACCCATAACACAAATATAATAATAAAAATGTGAAATGGGTGTAAATACTGGTTATCCAACTTCCTTCATTCAAAAAATGAAAGTATGTAAAACATTTACGATAAAAAATAATGTTCTTGGAATTATGAAAAACTAGATTTCAAAAGTTGTTTCTCAATATCAGCAAACTTACCCAAGTAAAGAACATCACTGAATTCCTTTGCTGGCCACGATAAACTCCTATACTCATCCAGCGAACAGGCATCGGCAAGATGGCTTATGACGCTATTGTATAACTCCAGGTAAGGACCTGGGGTTTGCTACGAAAACGATAAATAATGTTTTTTCATCATACAGGCATATTGATAAAAGTGTAAATTATTAACATACAATTCACGAAATGAGCCTAAAATTTAAAAATTATAATACATAGGGTTTGATCACATTAATCCAATACCTGATACCCTGTTAACGATGACCCAAAACGGATAAATGATGAACGACCATGCCCTTTACGAGGCATGGCATTGCAAGAACAAATAAGACCTCTCTGTATAGCACACGGACATCAATTACGCAAAGGGCCGTTCGCTGAGTTGTCTAAATTGCTGTGGTACTGGACGGAGGGATCGATGGATCTGAAAAATGGAATGGTAGGATGGAAAGGATGGGATGGATAGATGGGATGGATAGGATGCAAGGAAACGAGGGATGGATAGGATGCAAGGGAAGGAGGGATGGATAGGATGCAAGGGAAGGAGGGATGAATAGGATGCAAGGGAAGGAGGGATGAATAGGATGCAAGGGAAGGAGGGATGGATAGGATGCAAGGGAAGGAGGGATGGATAGGATGCAAGGGAAGGAGGGATGGATGGGATGCAAGGAAGGAGGGATGGATAGGATGCAAGGGAAGGAGGGATGGATAGGATGCAAGGGAAGGAAAGATGGATAGGATACAAGGGAAGGAGGGATGGATGGATGGATGGATGGACGGACGGACGAACGGACGGATGGATGGGAGGGGTGAAGAAGCAACTAAACGGGATCATGCTTCCCTGCAACTGAATATAGGACCGTTTAATCAGCAAATTCTTGACAAGGGAAATCCAGTAGGGCGGCATTGAATAAGTGAGAGGATATGAACATACTCCGGGGAGATCCATGCAAAATGACAGACAAGCAAAACAGTGAAAACGCGGAAAAAAGCCGTGAGCAAAACATATGTGTATTATTCAACTCAACTGCAGAAATAGAATACCGTGTTGTACTACAATTCTAAACAAAGCTTTACTTAAGTTACATTCACGACAGCTGTATACTTGAACAATGATTGTTTTAGCTGTTGTAGAATCTAATCTGTAGTTTTATGTGTTGTGTGTCAATTGCAAGTATACAAGAATTTTCTCAATTGTTTGCATCATTTTAGAATACAACGGACAAAAAAACAGATCAGATGACATTACACAATTGTAAGAACGTTACGTAGAACATTGGGCTTTCTTCTATAGTTTCACTGAAGTCGCAATAAATGGAATTTATAAGGGTTCTTTAATAAGCCTCGAGTGATCTGACCCAAACAGGATGTAAACGAAATGAACTGATACCAATACACGAGTACCGTGGGTCAATCTGTCGTGCACACAGATGATGATTAGGTAATTATGGTAAACCAAGTCTTCTGATAGTCGCGGCTAGCAGCTCATTAGTTTTCTCTTTTGGTCAAAAGCAGAGGGCGGAGAAACATACCACTTAATTTCAAAATCTGCTGCCAATGATATCTCAAGTGTTTCCTATCGAACATCCTCATAAATTGATCAAAACGATATTAAGCATTTATTCATAAATCATGATTACATTTGGGAAGGAAAACAAGATAGTATGGGGACAAAATCACTCAAAATATTTCATTAATTAAAGTATGGGATTAAAAACATCCAACGAACAATCCCTTCAGAGATAAGAATTGCATCATAGTTTGAGTCGCGACCAAATCATAGTGAGTAACTACACAGCTGGGTCCGCTATTTAGATCATTAAGTATCATGCTACTACGCAATGAAATGTCACAGATTATACAGTGTATAACAAGCAAAAAAAAGCTGAATTCAAAGTTGTGGATACAAAATCAACAAAATGTGTGAAGACAAGGATTTACAACTATACCGTCACAACAGAAAAAAATATTGTTTACTCAGAATTCTGATTGTTGTCCTGTGACAGCTTCGTTTTCAAGGTAGCGAAGTAAAATGGTTTATTCAGCCTGATGACTAAAACCTTATTAATTTAAAAAACTTGGCGATATAATGCTATACATACTTTTGGTACACAACTTTGACTTACCTGAATGTTGATTCCTCGAATGCCTTTATCCTCTAAATCTTCGTACACTCTTGAAAAAAACAGCATGGATAACCCTTTGCGTTAAGGAAGAGGGAAAAATATACTTTGTGACAGCTACCTATGGTCGAAACTGAGAAACTAGAAAAATTACTCACAATAATGTAATGCCGTGGGGCCGGTACATTCTCAATTAACTTAGACTTTGTACGTCGTTAATCAAAAATAGGTCTTCCTTTTACATATTTTATATATTCAAACAAAAAAACTCATGTTAATCGTCTTGAATGCACTTTTACTTGCTGTTATGTCCATAGAAAATTTTAATTCTAAACCATAACACCAACCATAACTACAACATGCACTCCATTACATCAATAAACAAGCACTATTACTTTTTACATTAGCGATTCTCGTGTCTCACTGATGTACCTTTTACTTCCTTCCGTTTTGATTTCTGATAATGCTTGTTACCAATCAACTTCATGTACTTCAAATATTACCTAAATGGCCTCAACAGCATCTACTCCTTTTGTTGTCGTAATTATTTTTACGAGGTTCACCTACCTTCCATAACATAGCTTTCTAAACTAGTTACTTT
Organism: Chironex yamaguchii; assembly: GCA_024741275.1. Classification (NCBI taxonomy): domain Eukaryota; kingdom Metazoa; phylum Cnidaria; class Cubozoa; order Chirodropida; family Chirodropidae; genus Chironex; species Chironex yamaguchii. Next base: position 4,519 of record JANTCA010076605.1, read on the forward strand.
AACATCTGGCAACGATGGTGTATACTCCAGAAGCCATCCAAAACCTAGGGTAAGCTGCAGGATGTAATAAAACAATTATATACATTACATATGTTTTGGCAATCCTTAGTTTGCACTCCGTGTAACTTAAGTACAAGATAAGCCAGATAGGGTAGTGGACATGACCTAGGTACAGAATCAAAGCCCTGGGAAGAATTACCCGGATTTCTAAGTTTCTTTACGATTTATTGGATTGACAGCAAATGTACATATTAAGCGCCGTTTTTGTAAGGTTCGTTGGCTTGATCAAATGTACATATTAAGCACAAGACAGAAATCATACTAACCAGATTTAAAAAGATGTGAAGATTGAGAAAAAAAGAATAGGGCATTTGTCCTACCTGGACTTTTGTCAATGTGTGCGCTTGTTAACAAAAAACGGGACAGGTGTTGTTTGGAAGTTAATGGCACCGAAAAAACACGTTTCCAACCACGTTTGCTTTGCCTCCTTATATATTTGACACTTGCATTCTTTCAGAGGTTCCTATGTTAAAATTCAACCATTTGATAAATAGCGCAGTCCTCGTATCTGTTTCCTAAGCCCCTGGGCCATCCAACCTTGCAAGCACCGCTAACACTAGGATTGACCTACTGAAAGCACTCTGAATTTAACTTCAATAATCCGAATGCCTAGCAGAGGAGCATTACGTAGCCCCGATTGTAAAGAAAAACACATCAAACCTCGAATGCAACATGTACACTCTAGTACTAAGCTATTACTGCGATACTCCATAATAAGAGTAGGTTACATAACAAAAAATATTAATTTTGACAACAGACGTAAATGACAAGTGCGTTTGATGAGCAAAATGTTATGTTACTGACACCAGCTAATATTCCTAGATAACTTTAAGATTATAAGGCAACGCACAGGAGTACCCCGATTGCTTATAACTGATATAACTATGGTCTACTATTTAGAAAACGAGGTAAATATCAAGCTACTTTTTATTAAACATTCCGAACTCGAAATGCAAAATGAAAACGTTTCATCAATCAGGAATACTAGATAAAATTTCAAAAATACTGGAACACATATTCGAGGCCTTGCGTTAGCATTTTATACAGCTTTATGTTTCGCTAATTTTCTCTAGTTTTGTTTGAGTAGTTTCAAAATTTAAAATGTATAAATTCTCCTCATAACAAGAAAATGTCTATTTTTGTCAACGATATACAGTGAAACAAACAACATTGTCGACTCTCACAAACATGCTTAATTACAGTAGCGCACTTAATCTACAAGCCGGGGGTGTAGTGTATTAGCATGTCCAATCGGAGTTCCTATTTTCTGCCTATTCACTAAGACACAGTATCACTTCCAACGCCCTGTAACTTGTGTTGACATGAAGTGACATATTCAGCAAAGCAAATCTTCTGCTGACACTGTCGACTTCTATAAAAATTTAAGGACAGCAATAAAATCTGCTTTAGCGACGCACTTTACTTCACACCCGTCAGGTTCTTCGATTTTAAACGATGTATCTAAGTCAGATGACAGTTATAGGCTTTAACGTTGATTGCTACCTAATTAAGCCAAGGGAAATTGCACCAAGGAGCAAAGCAGGTTGGTATTTAAGCTGTCGTGTGAGCAAACTAAGTCACCACGCACCAGATCAAAATTATTCTCTTCATTCTAGGACGTGCATATTTAGCAATCACAAAACACAGCGACACAAAAAGCCATAAAACAAAGTCACTTAAATGCCAAGACATTTTAGAAGAATATCTGCGATAAAAACATCAGCATACGAACTAAAAATAGGTAAACATAGATTGCTACCTTTTCCTCTATATCACGAGCAGTTTCCTTGGCTGACACGAAAATACAGTCATACTCAACAATAAGACCCTCTGCTTTCAAGTTATTTAACTGCAACTTTGATATGACGTTTTCCTCTGTGATGCCTTGAAATTGACCAAGAACAACAACCAGCAGCGGAATCTTGGGATTTGATGGCTTGGACAAGGTTACTGTATGCAGCTGCGCATTAGCTTCAGCCCAGTAGCTCTGTAATACAGAATCGGAAACATTTGAACATACTTCATTACCAATTGAGCATCTATAAAATCATGAAATAGAAAGCGGAAAGAACTACGAAATGGCACCATTCTATCTTAGTAATAATATAAAGTCAACAGAGGGCCATAAAGTCCCAGTTTCTCCAGCCATTTTCAATAAATGGTATTTGCAACTGCATTATAACCAGTGAAGGAAATTTAGCCGAAAAGAAAGACACCAAAGAAAACTTACCTGGTCATCGACTGGATTTTCAAGAAGAAAAATGGCACCAGTTGTTCCATAAAACACTCTTTCTCGTATAAGCTCATCAGTTTCTGTGGCACAGTTCCCTTGCATATGCTGTGCAAAGAGGCGAATGTAAACATGAGAAAAAACCGGGTATTGCCATTACAAACAATGGAAATTGTAATATAGAAGAAGGGATAAAACTGAAAAACAAGACAAAATGAAAAAAAAGCCCAGATTCTTAAAAATAGATAACTTGCACATTCTCTAAAATCCAAAAAAACATACTAGTACGTATCCTTACACTCCCTGCATCGATTTAAAGATAATTAGACAATGGGATGTCAAGGAGGGTATTATAACCACACCATAGAATATTACTTATTCCATCTAGTACAATTAGACAGTTGTTTTGTATGCGCTTTTACCTTGGCCACATATTGCTGGTATCATCTGTTCCTAATCACAGCCACTCAAGCGTTGCCTCTTCAAGTTCGCACTGTCTACTCACTGCATAGCTTGCTTTCATCTCAAATCGACGCAGACATCTTTCACAGGCACATACGATTCCCTAATTTGATCAGAGCTCATTGCCGTTCTATGATCTATCGCAACGTTGGTCATCGACGCATCTAAGCAAGACTAACGTGCAGAGAAATTTATAATTGAGATCTAATATCACTTTTAGCCGATAATATGGTGAAATGTGTGAGAAATGTGAGACATAAACACCAGTCTACTCTCCAGTATCGTCGAGAGCGGGGTAGCCAGGTTAAATACCTGGGGTCCGGCACCTGACAAGGACCCGCAAGAAGCTTTGTTAATACCAGACAATGTTAATCAGACAGATTGTTATGCGCTCATTTATAAAATCTTCCAAGGACTTGTTGGTTTGTTTGTTTTATTGACCTTGTATCTCTTAAGTCTTATTTTAGCTTTATATTGTTACAACTATGTTTATGTAACGTAATTTCAGTAGCTGAAAAAACTAGACCTTTAAAACTTTGAAACGTACAACGGTCCATGTAGCTTATAGCCCCAGGGCTCTCGACGGGCCTGCCGCTCTCCATTCGATACAAAAACTACGAGTATATCTGTTACTCAGCACAATTCGCGTGTGTGTTTTAACACTAGTAAATAAACCGGAACGGGAAGTATATTATCTACTCTCCAAAATCAAATCAACGCTTATCACAATCTAGAGTCTTTAAGTGATATATGCAAGAATCTTTTAAGCAGATAGAAATCACTCCGAAAGGATGCACCACGCAAGCTCGGCTCGTACACCGTATATGTCAAGTACAATAACAACCATCACGTTTGGGCAATGAATAAGCTGGGGGGGTTTTCAGCTCAAATGTCCTTTCTTCTCACCACTCACCAAATCTGCTTTCCACTTTTCTTGTTGTACAAATGAACGCGTCACAAGCTCTTATACCAGCCCTACTATACCCTTGACTTCTGATTGTTACCCAGAAGGCTGGTTTTCAAATCTTATCTCCAGAATGAATATAGTTCTGTTCTCATAGTTATAAATAATCTGTGCCTTCAGATGTCCTCCAGAAGTTCAACTTTCAACAGCAGAGTACCGAAGATGAAACACTGCCCTTCATTTTAACAGCGTTGTTGTTGGCAACGGGATTGGAGACATTTAACTTGATAACCGCCGGCTTTCATAACAACATAGATCTTTAAGTATTTACGTTATCTATAAAAACATTGCTAAACACTAAAAAAATACTACCAACAGATGGAAAAGGTACAGCTTTAGACAGAGGTAGACAGTGTGATTTTAGGCTGCACTAAAACTTTTGGTCTGACACACAAGTGTTGCCAATTTGCCTTGCGTTTACATTTACGTCAGGAAATTTCTTAATAAAAGGCCATGTGCCGAAAAAACTCCAAAGGAACACTAAAAACTTCACTTACTCCTTTATTGGAATCTTAAACGCATTCCAAAAGCACCAAATAAACAAGAATTCAAATGATAGAGTCTAAGTTGTATGTTTGAAGTATACTCAAAACCACATATTAGAAGAGCCTATATACTTATTTACATGGTTATCTTAATTATATAGAATTTTCTGGACCACTAATTTCGAAGTTACATATTTCTGTTGACACGTAACTATCTTAAATTATTTTGTAAATAATCATTAAATATCCCATGTTTACTTAATGACTTATCACAATATCATTAGTGCTTTGAGCTGACGTAATATAATCAAATATGCACAACTAATTAGACCAAATGAGAATATCAAAGTACATCAAGAGAGGAAGATAAAGATGATTTACGACGACCTCCTCCTAGTGTTTTTTGTACCAAAAATAGACGGTTCAAGTATGTATTCTTGGTGAGGAGTAAACATAGGTGCTTTTAGATTAAGGTGCTGAAGTCCAAGAGAAAATGTAATACCTCCTTAATCTGACCAATGCCATTCTTAAGCTTAAATTCTCGCATCATGCTATCGGCTTAGTAAATGTTTACCGTGGGACTTGTTCCATTGCACTTCAAGAATTTTGGACTCATAGTCCCTTGTGCCTATAGTAACTTTTACATATGTTTTTCCCCTGTTATCTGATGAAGATGAATCCACTTGCTGTTCCGCTGGTTGTAATTACTCGACTGTTGTTGGATATCGCTCCTTGTATTGGCTTGAGAACATGCTTAAAATTGCTCTAAGGATGAATGCGCTTGACGCTGATCTAAATACTACTTTGCAGAAAAGAAATTTTTAAAGTCTAGTCTAGTTTAATTTGAACACCCAGTGCTCGCTTCTCTCCATTACTTGTTTCTTCGAGTGTTCAACCCTCTGATCTGTACGTTGCTACTATATCCAATACGTGTACAATTAAAGCGTAATTCTTAAACATGAGAATGTCCTTACTATTAGTTATATCCAAGACCTTGAGGGAGTCACTACTATGGCGATTACGTCTACCACGGTACACACGTGTTCGATGGTCTCATTTGTGTTGAACTCGCTAATAGCATTTTGTCCTTCCCTTTTCAATCCGTGTCCTGGGTAAGACGTTAAACTGCATCCGAGCATATAGGGAAGGTCATGCGTGGACTTAGTTGAGGCCTCAGCTGAGCTCTATAAAATACGCACAAGAAACCATTAGTATCCTCTCTGTAATTGGCGAGTTATCAGCCCAATAAAGCCGTGAAGGCCCTCGTCGATAGCAGCACGTGGATCCAGGAATATAATCCAGTCAGTGATAGGATACTGACACTGAAATTGCAAGGTCAACCAGCACATACCACACTCATCCAAAACTATGCACCAACTAGCACTGCATCTGATGAGGAGGCTGATCAATTTTATGAGAGTCTACAGCTTGATTCAACTCCAGCAATTGAAATGGTCATATTAATGGAAGATTTTAATGCAAAAGCAGGACAAGGGTTTGAGCTGGGAGAAGAGACTGCAGTAGGAAATTTTGGGTTTGGACATAGAAATGAAAGAGAAAGAACAACTTGTATCCTTTGCTTGTATCAAATGAACTGAGCATATGCAACACTCTGTTTAATCACCATAAGCGCCAACTGTACACATGGACGGCACCAAATGGAACAACACTGAACCAAATTGATTCTTGTAAGCAAGACCATAAGATGAAAAGTCTGCAACACCCACACCTTTCCTGGAGCTGATTGCGGATCAGATCACCACTTGCTGTGCATGGACATGAGATGCAGAGTCAAAGATAAGAAGGAATGGCAGAATGTACCTTGGGAAAGAACAAAGGAGGCAACTCTCACAACAGCCAAGCAGCACTTACCTCAGCGAAAGAGAAAGAGTTCAGCATAGCTGAAGAGACTCTCAAACTCAAACAAACAAAAAAAGGAAAATTACAAAGGAGGGAGGCGTTAGTGTAACCAGCTAGGCGTATCGTGAAGCAGCAGATGAGATTCAAAAGGCATGCAAAAAGGACAAAAAACCCGTCATCTCTTGGAAAAATGCAGTAGTGTTGAGGCTCACAGTAAAGCAGGTAACAGCAAAGCAATGTATGGAGAAATATAGAAACTGACCTGGAAGTTTAAACCTAGCCTGAATGTCATAGAGACTAAATATGGAAGGCCATTAACAGAACTTTATAGGGATGAAGAGATCGAGGAAGAAGTAGGAAAACGTTTTCTGATAGTAGAGCCAACAGAAGATAGTTTGCTAACTCCTTTGCGATTGGAAGTAGAAAAAGCAATGAAAGCTCTTAAATGAGGGAAGTTACCAGGATGCGATGGTCTGCAAGCGAAACTAATTACTTGCTGATGGAGAAGCAGCTGCTAATCTGATGCATACGCTCTGTGTAAAGATCTGGCGGGCAAGGGTTTGGCCCGCTGTCTGGTGCTATACCCAGTTTGTGCCTATGCACAAGAAGGAAGACCTGCAATGTTGTGAAATTATAGAAAAATATCCCGCATCTGTCACGCAAGCAGGACGATTGTGAAAATATTTCTCAGTAGAATAATTTAGATTCTGGAGATGGAAATGGATGCTGCACAGGCTAGTTTGGTTTTATGCAATATCAAGGTACGAGAGATCACATATTTAGCCTCCAGCTACTGATCCAGAAATGCCATGAAATAAACCAAGATTTTTTCATCTGTTTTGCGGACTACTCAAAAGCTTTTGAGATTCAAGACACAAGCAACTGGACTGTAATGTTGAAGATGGGTTTTCCGCCACATGTAATAAAATTAATTAAATCTCTGTATTGAGAACAGCAGTCAGCAGTCAGGCTGGAGTGTGGCACTACAGACTGGACAAGTATCAAACAGGTGTCCGACAAGGATGTATACTCTCTCTCCAGTGCCCTTTAACATCTACACAGAGAGCATAATAAGAGGTGCTGGAAGTCGACGTAATAGAATAGTTTGATTTGCTTCATGTAGGAGGGTTAAAGATGGGGGTTATCAGGTACGCAGATGCTGCTGCTCTGATCTCCAAATCAAGATCCAGACTGAACAAATATGTCGCCTCACTAAGTGAAAAGAACAAACAGTATGGTTTGAAACGAATGCTTCCAAATCACATATAATGGCAGAAGTGAGTAAGGATGACAGGAATGATGAATGTGTTAATGTTGATGGATTGATATTAGAGGAAGGTGATAATTTCAAATATCTTGGTGCAAGAATCCAGAGTCATCATGATGTCACCAAGGAAATCAAGAGTAGACTGGCCATGGGTTTGAAAGGCTTGAATGCTATGTGGAAGTTATCAAAAGGATAGGATAAGGAGAGAAAGTACAGAGTTCTCAGAGCCTACACCTTCCCAATAGCAACTTATGCTTGTGAGGCTTGAGTCCTTCGGAAGACACATGCAAAAAGAATCACATCTTTTGCAAACAAATGCTACCGCAGGATTTTGAGAGTCTCCTGGGTGAAAAGGCACAAAAATGAAGACATCAGGTAGGACCTACCCATGATCCTTTTACAGACAAGTAGCCATCATTTGAAGGGCAGTTTCTACTTTCAATGGATACCTATCAGTGGACCTCCTCAAATTCTCCACAAGTTGTCCGAAGTTTCATTCTCCCCAGTCATCATCATTGGTAACCAATGCTTTCTTTCGTAGGCTAAGTATGTCCATTATTGTGTAAACTTGGGTTTGTGCTATATCTAGTTTGTTATTGTAATTAGTGTACGTCAATCCTTGTCAATTTATTGTACAACTGGTGCATCTTTCTCAGGTAGTTGATATGCTTAATACGGCTCAGTCCTTCCAACTCCTAGATGAACGCCATCCAAACCTTTATGTCTCTCCCTTATGCAATCCCTCTGGTGTACGTAGCAATCCAGGACTGTCTTTTTTATTTCTTGGAATTGTTTTCTCTAATAAGTTCCAATAGATAATCAAACTTGCTAATTTATGCTACATTAAATCTATCAAAGTTGGAATAGGCGTCGATTTACTGCTGTTTACATTAGTTCCTTATAGAGTTAGGCAGCGTAGTTATATGTAATGACCAGAAATAAAGCTATGACCGTGCCCACTGGAGATTTAAAACCTGGTCTCACTTTTGTAATTGGTGGGGAAAATGTACACTTTTGTTGAAGTGCGGATACAAAACTGATAAAGCTAAACACGACCTTATTACAACAAGAGTAAAACAAATAATAGATTATAAAATACACACAATACGTATCACACACGGACCCATTGTGAAATGCAGATTGAAGAAATCAGACAGGATGGTAAGTTTCTGTCTTCAAATGAAACGTAAGGACCGATACTTATTGGATAGCACTCTTTAGACAACGCCACGATCAATGCGCAGCCATATATATAACCCAAAATGATATGCCGAGCTTTGTTTATATGACGCGTTTTTACAAGCTATAGGTGGACTGAAAGCAACATCTTAGTATTATAGAGAGAGGAAATGGTTCGTATGAACGACAAGTTCACTGTAACAAAAAGAGCAGTACTGGATAGTACTCACCTGGATACAAAGATATACATCTTGACCACCAATAGAGAATGAATCTAATGTTATCGTCTCAACCTAGAACAACACAAAATTCAAACAAGATTTCACCCAGTAATTCCTACAAATACACGTAATTATGACTATCTTCATATTTCTATCAGACAATCGTCTAACGTCAATGCCATGGTTTATTCTTTCTTCCATGTTAGCATTGGTAGCTCAGGTTGAAGTAACTTTCAAAGCTGTCGAATTGTAAGATACACTAATTTTCCTTCATTACTTCTTAAATCCTCCTCAACTATTACTACGTTCTATTTCACGCACCTCTATTTACTCCAAAACAGCCTTCAAATTTGCCTTTTAACCTGTCGGGCTACCAGTACTATCATGATATCAAAAACAATCCATAAAGCATTCAGTAGTAGTATCTATTCTTCATTGGACGATATATTTCGTATATCAAAATCCATCATCAGGGCTAAAAAACACAAAACAGTAAAATCAGTTTAAATCATCATAACATATCAACATATACTACATATTGACGGTGATTAAATCTTAATAACAAATGCACGACTTCTGTATTTATCTTTCGTGTTTAATGGAGACTTCAATTCATTTATCCCTAGTGCATTCAAGATAAATACAGAAGTCGGTGCACTTGTTATGAAGATTTATTCACCGTCAGTATGTAGTATATGTTGACATGTTATGATAATTCAAACTGATTTTACTGTTCTGTGGTTTTAAGACCTGATGATGGATATTAATATACGAAATATATCGTCAAATAAAAAACAAATAAAACTGTTGATTATACTAATTATTCATACTCATAAAGCAATTCCTCCCTTGTTTTAAGAACGAGGAAAAAATTATGGGTTTGAAGTCGCTATTTCCTTGGGAAATTCTTAACACTTATTTAAGACTGAAATCAAGTATGTTATTAAAATTCGCTTGTCAAAAACGCAATAGACTTTACGACAAAGCGTCTTGTTCAACACATGTTTACTACCTAGCACAGGTACTAGAAGCAAGAACATAATATACAACTGACTTGTGAGCCGTCCTATACGTGTTCAATTTTCTACATTAGGAAGGTTAGCATAACGGCTGCATTATTACGAGGTAAAACTTTCATGATTTTAGTTGTGGTGTTATTAGTCCAATGGGTTGAAATACACGACCATTGATTCAAAACTCACAGATTAAAGGACCATGGCTTGTATCCATCTGATATATAAGATAAAGTGTCAGGATAGAGGAAGTGTCGTCACACCAAGAGCTCACTGTTTAGATTGGCCATATGCTGTTTAGTAGGCCAGCAGTAGTAAAATAACCTTACACCTTTACACCTTGCAAGAAAGGTACCAAAGGCATAGTACGGTATACTGGATAAACTGACTGTTAAATGGTGTTTTCAGCCATTAATCCAATAATAGTTCATCCACATCTTCGGCGAATATGTATTGCTTACAAGAAGAAAATGAATAAAAAAAACTTAGCAAAACTACTCAATTAAAAATCAATGAATTTGTTATAGTTACGTTTTCTACATTGCTAATGCTATCAGACAACTGGGATTTATTCGTAAATTTTTTCACGACAGTTTCAGCAGATAAGAGTCGTGATTTTTGTTGCGAATTATCCACAGAGGACACAGAATGCGAGATGACTATCTTCATAAACATTGGCGTTTTCTTCTTCATGCATTTTCTAAAATCTTCAATGGCAAGGCACTGCCTGAGAACTGACTCGACAACGATTGGCTTGGACATCAAATTTCTGGTGGAAAGAAAGGAAAAACATAAATATACAATTCTAAATATACTTAAAGTGGCATATTATGTGATCAGGGAGTAAACTTTACCACAGCCGTTTTATCGTTATAAAAACGAAAAAATATAAACGAAAAGAACTACAAGATACAGTGACGAAAATTGCAACTAAGACTCAACGACGGAAAAATAAATTGTAATAAAACTCTACAATCAAAACATAAACAATCTGCACATTCGGTTTCCGTAACAAAAATTTTAACTACCGAAGACGACATTTACGTTACAAAACTGCCCTCGTGCAGAAAGCTCACGGCAATGTACCTCAAAATGACTTCCGTTAAAATGAACATTATTGTGCAATCGTTAACCGTTTTCATTTTTGCTTTACAAGTACTCCTTCAGCTGCTTTGTATTACACAAAACAAAATAATGTAACCTAAAATTATCTTACCAGACTGCCTCTTCAAAGTGTAGAACTGCTCTTATACTAACACGTTAACACTACATGGGATCTATATTACCAGAACGACTTATGCTAGCCAAAAGATGGAACCATCACTTAAATGCCAAAAGATGGAACCATCACTTAAATGCCAAAAGATGGAACCATCACTTAAATGCTCCTTCCACAGATTATATCAAAAAGATGAATAACATTAACCCAATACGAAGACCTATTAAATACTGCCTTGTTGATCATTGGGCATTAGTCTACTCAATGGGTAAGATGGTACTCTTAAGCTTTGCTTAACAAGCTTCCTAGAGTTCTGTATTTTGATACAAACGCATTAAGGAAACAGCTTCGTTGTATTGCCAAGCCTTGCATTCCAATGTGACTTTAAGCAGGGGCGGATTCAGACTGTTGCACCTGTTGCTCAAGCAAACAGTCAGAATTTGTATCAAATATCTGATTAGGAAAAAAATAAAGCATGACTTTCATGTCACAGTGTAATAATTCGAAAAACAAGCAATGTGACCTAGAGACCAAAGTAATTTTCAAAGTAGGTAAACCGTAGGTTTGGAATTTAATGGAATAGAGGCTTAATTCTACAGCCAATAGACACATTGCAAGGTTTCGTTTAGTCCATGTATTTTCAAGATCTTACAACATGGCCTGAAGCGACAGTGGGTCCAGCTTTTGCTCCTGCATACACGACAATCGAAAACTCGTTTTCTGCAACATAAGCTTGACGGGAAGCTTCACTGTAAGCAACACTCAAATTCAAATAACAGTCCATAGCCAATAGGCTTTTAGCAGCTGGAGGTCACGTGGTTTGATATCACATAGCAACGCCATACTAGAGAACAAGTGTTCCATGAAGTGATGACAACAACGGGTTTCACTGTGTGTTTTCACAGTGAAAATTCGTTATTTATTGGATTTAACCAGTTCCATCAACAACAAACTAAACCAGACTGATTTTTCATCTAGAAATGCTGTTGATGAAAGGAGATCACTCACTTGAATTAAACAGTGTCAGCGAAGCAAGTATTGATTTTGTCAAAGACAATTGAGCAGTTGACCTAGCATTTAGGAAGCTCTGAGGGTATTGGAAGAGAGCAATGGGCACGTAAACTGGCTTCCATGTTTTCCTGCATCTGTTATGCCGTCTTCATGTAAATATATTGCGTTTCCCCTACCATTGTTACCAGAATTAAGGAGTTGGGTTCGTTTTACTATTGTTAAATTTAGCCCAAATCTGGTAATTGGTAGGACATGCCTCTTTTGACTTGTAGATAACAATAACAAAAGACTACATCCTCTTAAAACCACATCATTTGTATATATAACACTCGTTTCTTCTATGATAACTTTAAATCCTTAGCAATTAAGAGGGATTATCCTTGGGCGAAAACCTACCTTACTTTCTGTGAGTTCTGTGCTTTTTCCAGCAATGTGTATTCGCGACATTCATTTTTAAAACTCTAAATGCTACTTTTTTAATGAAATGGGCGTGGGAGCTACTCTGTGCAACAGTCAGATTCTAAACTAGATCTGCCCCTGATAATATTAATTAGTCTTGTTTTCTGGCTAGGACACTAAACGTGACTACTTTTCTCTTGACTTACCGCTGATTACTTGCACTAACTAGTTTGCATCAAATGATAAAAGCTGACTCCTTTGCAATGGCTATTTTGTTCTCACTCTACTCTTCATTACCCTTGTCATTGACTTTCCAATTTTCCTTTAAAAACTGATAAGCTCTTTCTCAGCTGTCATCACATCACGGTTAGATCCATCTAAAACAACTGGAACTGACCCTATTAATGTTGTTATTCTTCAGTAATGTTGCTCTCCTGAGCTGCCTAGCGTCTTTCATCAGTTAAGACTCCGAGTGAAACATCTTGATCCTAGAAATTTGTTTACTGATTCGTAGTAGGTTTTCCGATCTTTTCTTGTCATTTCTGAGCGTTTAATTTGCCTTGAATGCATCTGGAGGAACTGGGTCAATTACTTTGAACATCTCTAAGGTATACTTTTAAAGAAGCTCCAGTTCTGTAGTATGTCTGGTCGCACAACAGGCACCATCTCTTCTTATCTATGTGATCGTGAGATAAAGGTACTCCTAGAATGGCAATCCTGTTCTATTCTATCAATCCTGGAGTTTCCCAAGCCTCCTTCCTATGCCCCAATCGTTTTCTTCCTTTTTATTAACTTCTTGCCTGATTGTACCGTTAGTCAGTTAAAAATTTAGGCTGACAACTCTAATTCATACTCATACTTAAATAAATCTAATGACGTTTCTTTTTCTCAAGACTTTTTATGCACAACTCACATTTAATCAATGGAAAGCAGGTCATAGGTTTTCACCTGAAGCGATAGTATATTTCCCAGAAATAACAATATCTTACGATCCTGTTTAGAATGTATGTTTTAGCAATAACAAATAAATGACTCGAAGAATTAAGGATTAAGACGATGACTCTGAAAGCTGATTTCCTGCTTCAAAATACCACATTGGGTGATTTTTAGTTTTTATGTTCTTGAAGTATTGGTTCGTTAATTCAGTAACCCATTCATTTCAGTTCTTTTATTGATATAAATTCATCTCAATGCAAGTTGTAACCCTTGTTCTGCTGCAAATCGCTTTAAATGATGTCTTTTCGTCTACACTAAAATGATATGTTTTTGAAAGGCGTTTGGTACTACGTCAAACGTCACAGCTACTACAATCTTTTTGCCAAGGTTTCCCGCTTTAAGCTTATTCCAAACCTTACCTGAATACATATTGAGATTAAAGTTAAGAGTAAATATTCTAAAATTAGACAGATTGTGACACATCCAAGTCACAATCAAGTAGAAAATTCCCAGCATTTCAACAGGGTCCAAGAATGCTTCATACCTTTCTTCATTAAGATACTGGTGGTACTTGGCTATGGCATCCCTATGCTTTTTTCTCCGGCGTTGGATACTAAAACACAACAGCAAGGTAAGCTATAGATGGCAATAAAATGCAAAGTAATAAGCTAACTTGCAAAAGAAGAATCAACATATATTGGTGAATGATATTAACCCAAATATCTTAATCTACAAATCATCAAGGCAAATCGTCTATTGTACTTTGAATCTATATTGCTCTATCAATTTCCTATTTTGAGGGACGTTTTGAGTAATATGACACATCAAATTTGCTTAAAACCAGTCTTTCAGTTCTGCCAACAAAATCGTGCTTTGCATTTGCAAACGTCGTGGAATTTTTAGGAAAAACTAACCGTGAAATGCAAACGTTATCACTATCTACAATCAATAGCTTCTGTCTTTAATACATAAAAAAAATCGTGAAATTTACATTTATCAAGCCAATATGAATATACCAATGACCTATACTAGTAAGTGTCATGTTAACAGAGATTTTAACAAGGCGATCTCTTCACCGGTTCTAGTTTCATGAGGATATCATTACCAACTATGGGTTGTCATATAGGCGCCATGGTAGCTGGGTTATCCCTTGAGGATTTCCTCACTAGTCGTCATTATACTTAGGCATCATTACCAAAAGTTTCAAAGTGATCCAGAATTAAGGACTTGATCCAGATCATCGCCAAAAAAGAATCAGCCGGATCTAGTCAGGCTACAAACAAACTGTAAACATTACAAAACAACACGTCATTAGCTTTTTGAGATTTCGGAAACTAACCAACCAGCCAATAAACAAAACCTAGGGAAACATAACCTTCTTGACTGAAGTAAAACTCACTCATAAATCCGTTTTAATGAAACTGAACATACTCTTAAGTAATATCTGACCTTGGCAGCAGATGATCTCCATCACTAAACAGATATAGTATCCCGGCTTTGGTTTTTTGAACCGCAAGTGTTTTCACTATTGACTGTGACGTTTTAAGTGGTTTCATGGAGGGGAATTCGAATAGCAATTCTTTTAGTTCCTTCTGCTTCTTAAATTGACGCTTCCACCTGTATTAACGGAGAAAATGTGGAATTGATATCCAAACATGAGAAGATTGATACATTTGCAGATATAATTGACACATAAGTGACTATGCTAAATCGTTCAAAATCTGAAAAGTATATTATAAAGCTTTAAGAACTGTTTGGCTAGAAGTAAGATAATCAATAGCTTTAATGGCGATTTTTGATCATCACGGAAGTCTTACTTTCTAAAATAAACTTTCGCGCGGTGTACAGACCGCCTACCAGTTACCAGACCCAGTATAGTTTTCAAACAAATATGCACAACCAGACTGAGCTGTAATAGAATTGCCATATTGGAAAAAGAAACTATTCTTCTAGTATAATCAAAACTACTACCCTCACTTTTTCGTCTGCTTAAAGGCAGCTTGAAGAAGCGAAGAAACAAGCGTCAGCCATTTCGAAAAAAACTTCGGATTTCAAGAAACAAGCACAAAGGTGAATCGGCAAATTAATCAGGTTTTCTAAACAGAATATTCTCCTTCCATATTTTTGTCGTCAGTTCCTCTACCTGGTTCAGTTTATCCTCTTCATATGCTTATGTTTCGTGTCAGACGAAAACAGCTTTTAAGTATGTTTTTAGCGCAATGTCGCAAACTTTGAAGGCGATTTTCAAGTTTTGTACCACAAAAAGATTGTCCAAGTACTCAAATATCTACCCTTCACAATCTACGCGCATGAATGACTTATTTACTAGTTAAAATATAACTGACTTGGATCAAAAATTGAGCTGGACCTATTGCATACCCTATATGCCATTAGCTGATACCAAATAAAGCAAGTTTTGATCCAGTCCACTTTATACGGACAAAAGAACCACAAAAGACACCACTATATTCTTATCACACCGCAGCCACGATAAATGTTTCGTAACTAGCTACTAACAACACTTTTTCCTATTTAAACAGAACACAGATCACGCTATAATCATTTATTTCGGCATACCTGTGGTGTCTTGATACTCTTATTCTAATTTAACTTTTTCCAACTTCAAACTCCTTAAATTCTTAACGTCTTAGCAAAAAAATGATAAGTTAAATCAACTTACCTATCTAAATGTTGTTTAATTTTTTTCAATACTATTTGATCATGAATCACCATCAATAAGTCTTTCTTTCTTTGCCATTCAGAGTCCATTACATCTGTTATGCCTGCCCTCACTTCAGTATGAATAACAGCGCTGATCATTTCTGCAGTTAAATTGCTGATTTCTTTGCTTTTAATGCGCTCAATCAATTTACACTCTTCCTGTCTACAAAATTCATTAAAACTTAAATTAAAACGAACACAAGTTACAAAATAAATCAAAACAGCAAAACCAGCTAAAACTTCAGCTGGACCACTGACCAAAACGAAGAGGTAGGGAACACACATCATTTTCCATAACTCAAATAGCTTCCTGTAATTGACCTTTATTCTAAGTTGCAAAAGCCTGCCGAGAGGATGGCAGCTACCCATAATCTAACATCTGAATGGAGCGGATAAGACCAGATACTTCTACAGTACGTTACGAAAGCATACGTAGCAAAGACCAGTTTCCCAATGTCTACTATCTAAATTGGGGAAGCAAGGATGCAATAAAATGCTTTTACTACGTACACAAGTATCATCTTTCGCATAAATAATAGTCATGACGCGTATATACTCATTTGAGTTTTATATCCTCTAATCAATCAGTTGCAATTGTCACAGCAACAAAATAAGCCCAGGATACCTAATGCACGGAGAGGCCCTCCCTGGCATTAAGCGAGCTTGCAGGGACAAAGCCACTACAGCACGAGTTTAAAAAGAGAATTGCCCTTTTCGAACGATACTCGGTACTATGCATAGGGCATAATTTGTACAGATCATACTTCAAGTTTAACTTTGTAGCTTAAAATATCTAACAACTCAACTTAATTGACACCTACAAACGGACAACAGAGTACAAAACTACCTATTCATATTTATAAACCTCTAGGAGACTTCAACCTGTGAAAACACATTCGCTAATGCGTATTCACATCTTTGCTTTGGTTCTTCCCCTGAACGTTTATTAGCTCTTCAATTTTTTTACATTTTAGTCTGAAACCTCTTTTACGTCAGCACTTTGTCCCATGTTGACATCTTCCTAAGAAATCTCTTGAACAGTCGTTGACTTTTCCATGTTCACATTTAAGCCTGAAACGTTTTCAAATCAACACGCATTGGCTGCTTACACCTGTGCAAGACATCACCCCAAGTGTATATTAACAGGTTGCTTGATTTGATCTGATAGACGTTAGTCAACCCAATCTCACTTGTCTGTCCAACATTTCTTGGCGTCAATCATCCGAAATATGTCACTTGAGTCACCTAAGAGACCATTCAAGGCCAATACCTCGTGTATGTAAACATGGTGTTCTTTAGTGAGCAATGACGGACTCTTCAGTTCTCATCTGAGACTAATGGTCAGTATCTATTCCTCTCTGAAGTGTCTCTGAAGGACATCTTCAAGTACATACTCAAAAAATCTTTCCCTGCTGAGACATTTTCAACAAGCGTTAATAGAAAGAAGAAATCAAAGGTGCAAAATGCGAAACACCTGGGATTATAAAATGCCTAACCTCAGAGCATCCGACACAAGACACCGAAGTTGGCTTTCCACGCCCTGACGCAGCACACTTTCAGTAAATTCTAACGTTAATTTATTGATCTCTTGCTGCTTCTCTTCGGCTTTCCTGCAAGAAAACATGAAAAAGAGTACAAAGAAAGCCAACCTTGCAAATGGTATGCTTTCTGATCATTACTTCACATGATCTTCAAGGCCAAAAAGATGGTTTGTCTCAACAAACTGAAGGAGATGCGTTTCGTGTAATTGCATAGCTTATAAATGCAGAAAAAAAAATCCGAAAACAAGGTGTATAAGAACAAATAAATAAGAGCGTTTGGCTTATGTGAGCATATCACAAGCACCAACCTCATTCTTTCTATCAAAATTGCTTGAGTTACCACTTCTTTCGTATCAGATACGATTGTCCTGGCGATGATATGTTCTGCAATCTGATTTACTGCAATGTCGTTCACTTTTTCCTTTAAACATGAATAAAATTAGAACAATATAGCGCAGGTAAGAATCAAAGAAAACGCAGTTACTCTGGACGGACTGTAATGTTGGTAAATCAACTCAATAGCACAATCTAAAAAGCATCTACTGTTATATTCCGAGAATGCATTAATCCGAAAGTACAGTGAAATAAACAAAGAGGGTCATATAAATTAAGGTAAACAATAACAAAGTCAAATGCAGGGTACCTTAATAACATATCGATAAAAATCAATGTGTTCTAATGAATAAGAAGACGGATCTCAATGTACTCTTCGGTGCTTAATACAATGGGGGACGCTTATCAATTTTTACATTTTCCCGTGACATTGCATTCATATTCTTAAATGATCTTTTTTAGCTTTAAATAATTACATAAGAAAGGTTACCACGAGTGATAGATTTTACGTGCTGAAAGAGAAAAGAATACTTTAGAAGAACAAGACGTGCTGGGACATTTGAGTTCAAAATGCAACTTGGAATAAGATACCCATGTAGGAAGAACTTCCAGCCAAGTAAATTACAATGAAAAGAGAAAAAAGCACGAAAATAAAACTATTCGCGAACGATATAAAGCGAAAGCAATTGGAGAGTTCTGTTCAGCCTTAAAAGATGTCAAGCATTAAAATCAGGAAGACACCCCCCCTCCCCCCGTTTATTAGTTTTGAAGAAACGTTTCCACCCCACCCAACCCTACTATTAAGAAACAACCTTGTATTAAGCACCCGAGAGAGTAAGTGGCCGTGTTTTGAAATCCACACCTTTACAAATAACGGTCCTCAAAAAGCGAAAGTAAAGCTTCCTTTTGAGTACATTCCCGAAGCATGGGAATATGATTCGATGGCCAACGCATATTGATTGCAGGATAACGCCCTGTAAACTATTGATCTTTCATAAACCAGCGTCTTCGCTCTCTTCCTGAGTTATTCCTTGCTTAACACGGGTCCAACAATTAAGAGCGTTTGGTGTGGTCGGCGGAAATTACATTAGGCAAGAGCTCTTTTAATGCACACTGCAAGCACACCAGTACAGGTGACATGTCGACAAAATGCATCGCCTCCCTCTACTGGATGATCTCCATTGTTACGCGGTCTGGTTCCAATCAGGTATGAGTATTTCGCATAATGGAAATGTCAGTTGTGAAGTCCGGGGAAGTTGTCGACGCAAAAGCGTATACTGTGTTTCTCTGCGCCTAATTCTCACGTTACAATGTGGGGAAAGAAGTTGAAAACGACAAGTATCCATTTTGTCTGCTCCCCTGATGTCAATTCTGTATTTATTCCTCGGAAATGATTTGACAATGATACTCAAGAAATATCTGTGTTTTAGCCAAGCATGCTTAATCCGAAATACTAAGTCGTACCTTTGACAAATAGCACTAGACTGTTGACTTACTTTTATCTACAACCAAATTGAATTTTGGGGGCTTTTTGATTAAATTTTTTCACGGAAAACAGGAACAGCCATAATAATTCCTACCGTTGTAAGACCAAGGGTATCTCTAGCGTGCCCCTCTGTCTCTTGCTCCCTCCCCCACTTTACGCAGGTTGGGGGTAAAAGAGTTAAGTAAGGTATGTTTACATTGTTCTTTGAGCCTTAATATTTCATTCTCGCTTGCACATATGAAATAGCATGGTCTGAGTGGGCAGTGAGACTACAATAGGTTTGAATACAATCTTGCTCACACAATGCTTTACTTGACCTTACCTCCAGGAGAGTATCATTAGCCAAATCCTTTATTTGGTTACTAATAACGCCGGAAATTAGCTCCTTACAGAAATCTTTAACATCCTACAACAAACATCAAGTAATTAGCACTGAAACAGTGAAATATATGAAAAGGCAGTATGTGTTAGCTTGAGTACGTATCGTTGAACTATAATATCCATATGGTCATAACTATAGCTGTTATGATGACATGGGACGGGAAACTGGCTAAAACGGTAAATATATCAGTTTTAGCAAGTTGTTTGCTCAATAAACCACGTCATGTTATCCTTCGCAACGCATAATTTGAAAATATATTTCCTCGATTGATACTCAACGACGCCAAGTTTATAAATTGTTAACATTATTCTCGGTAAGCACGAGACATACTGGGAGAGTATGTTCTACTGCACTTGACAGTGAGCAGTCGTCTGGAAATTGTGTACTGTTGAGAATAACCATGCCTTTTGCGAGAAGGTCTGACCAAAGCATTGTCTTACGTTTACATCAATAACCAAACGCAGTCTTGAAAGTTATAACCATAATAGATCATGACGTAAAACATAAATAAAGGATCTTATATGTCAGAAAACTCATCTAGATATGCAAATATCCACATCTTTAAAAATCCACCATGTTGGAACTACATTTCGCTCTCAAATACATGGCTAAGCGTCAGCTACTTCTAGTAAGACAATACGCCATGGGCATTCAGGATTTAACATCGCACGTTCTTTTTCCGAGTATATTGAACCTTGTTTCCTACATTTTAAGTATTTTTTTCTGCTCTAAAACTCTAAATGCTTCTTTAATGTTAATTACTAGTATATGGAAAAGCGTCTTTCTACACTTAGCAAAAATAACATGAAAATATTGGAAGTACTGGCACGTGTATGAGATACAGTAAAACAAAGATGGAATGAAAATAGCAAAATGTCTCAATACCAAGCGAAAATGACAGAAATCAAGTATCCTCACCTCCTTTGTTATTTGCATTGGCGGTGGAGCTAAATCTGGGGATCTCTTAAACAACTGCGTTTCTAAAAACTTAACACAGAAAAAAGCTATATAATATAACAGCATAACATAGCATAGCATATTACATAATATAACATAACGTAACATAACATAGCATATAACATAATATAACATAACATAACGTAACATAATATAATATAATGCATGAAACGCATGCAAGTGCATATTTCATACATCGACACGCATAATAAATTTTGTTAGCCAGTTAAGTTACTGGCTAACAAAATTTATTATGAGTGTCAATGTATGCAATAATCAAGTAGCCAATGTCTTCGACGACAGATGTCTGCGATAAGCTATGAGAATTTCATTTCTTCTTTATCTGTGAACCCTACTCTTTTGGTCTCAGGGTTTAATCAACGGGAAGCATCCTTTTAGGGCCTGGAGCGAAGAATATCAAACGTCTTTCTTAAGATCGGTTGCTAAAATACTTTTGGTGTAATTAATGGTGCACAAGATCCAAACATTTTGGCTTAAACAAAAAATAAAAGGACAGCCGGCAAAAACCGGAAAGTTCAACAATTATTAAACATTATCGGGACTAGCTGAACTACCTGAGCTCTAGCAGCATCGCCAGTTTGTGTGGGAGCTGAGGGCAAGTGTGGAATCTGTTCAAATTGCTGGCTGGTGGCACAGGAGCTGTCTGATGTAGACACATCTTCTGCCAAATCCGACTGATTGATCTCAATCGTAATTGGCTCCCCAAACACACCAACCAATGCTATCCTGTGGTATTGGCCGTTATACACTCCATTGTCATCAAAACTAATTGTCGGATGGTACTCAGGTAACTGGTTCAGGGATCCTCCATTTACAATCTGAGAGAACAAGATAGAACAATGGTTCAAACGTCAAATACAACATACACTACTGAGTGCGAGGCATACACCTCAAAAGGAGAAATTTATGGAAATGAAAGATCGTGTTGTAATAAACCCATTCGCTCCCGCGCCAAAAGGTCATAAAGAGCAATCCAGTGAACCCAGACAGTGAAATTCTCCGGTTTTTTTGTTGTCAATTTGAACTCTTACTTTTCAGTGAACCTAAACTTCCTTAACTTGCAAATATCATATGAGATTAAAGGCTATTGGAAAGGAAACACCCTATTTCAACTTGCAAAGGACTAACTACTTCGTGTGTGCACAAAAGATAACTTTTCAACGGCAAATTGTGATGAGTGTCGACCCTGTCGTTTGAGGATGGGCCTTTTGTTGCAACATTAGAAGAGGAAGCCTATAGTGTAACAGTTTTCATCTCTACCTGGGTGGCCAAATTACACTTTTTGCTTTGTGCACTGGCTTTGTGGTGATGAGTTAAGATCAAATATACAGTTTCCTGAACACAAACATGTTTGATAGTATGTTTTTCTTATCACTACACTGTATAAATCTTTTTAAAAACGAGAAGGAAGTACATAAATAGATAATCCTGTCTGTGAGTAAAATTACTGCGGACTACAGAGAACACAATTACTTTTCACATCTGACAACTAAATCGACTTGAAACTGTGCAGACAAAATCGTGACAAAACCAATAACAAAAGCAAGGGAACAAAAAACTAATGAGAAAGGCAAGAGAACAAAAAAAACCTGACGGCAATATTCTATTAACTAACCTCTCCAAATGACACAACACGCTTTCGGTCAATCAGTTGTGATCTTGCCACTGGATATTTGTCTTCCGGATCATTGTTCGAGGATTTGCTCAATAAAACTGCGGACTCATTGACCGTAAATCCATGATGTTCATAATAGTATATAGCCTACAGGACAGATGGTTAATTGGTTACCAAATCACAAGGCAAAAATTACAAATACAGGAAAGTGTTTCCTTTTAGGATGGCATCGTGTCATCTTAGCCACTTTATGGATGTCCCAATATGTCACCACAAAATAATTAGAAACGCCAGCAAGAAAAGAAAAAACAACAAAAACACATTTCTTATACATTGTCATCACAGCGTAAAATGCGCGATACAGAGATGCAAAAACATTTAAATATTGACCCTTTCTTCAAATACGGAGGACAGAGGAATAAGGAGACTATAGGTTGATCTAACTTGCATTTGTGCCACGTATCTTCATATTATGAGCATTTTAGACTATAGACTCCTATCATTTGCATTGGCGACAGGTGTCTCTCTAATCTGTGCATTTTAGACTATAGACGTCTCTACCTTCCATTGGTGCCAATATCGTTACATTTTGTGATTTTGTGCATATTAAACATGACAGGTCTAGACTCTCAATTGTCTCAAGCAAAATGAATTCGATAATACTGCCGCAAAGAAGCTTCAACACTGACCAGAAAGAAAGAATGCAAAGGGACCCATATGCTAAATGGAATAAATAGTGTGGAATGGTACGAATAAATGTAACAACCTGGCTGATAATTCTACGAGAAAGAGATATAAAAAAATACTAAAGAGTCATTTGACTCACTTACACTTTCGCTACTGTCAAAGGCTAAAATGCGTACAGCGTCCTCAACAGGAAAAGAAACCGGTCGATTTTGGATAGAATATGCTCTCTTCATAATTTGCAATGCTTTTCTGCGAACCTGAAAAAGTCATGAGAATACATATCAGTATGACATTTCCGCAGCTTTAACTAGGGCAATAGTGATGCGCCAATAAGAAGTCTCAGCACGCAACGTGAGATAAGCATATATGTCATTCCTTCCGGAATGGCCGGGAGACTCCCGCAGCTCCCACAAGAAAGCAGAAATCTCCCGATTTCAGAAAATTTCAAATTAAAATTTTCCCCCACACAATTTTTAAATCTGTTTACGTAACTACATGCTTCATTTGTGCGTTTAGTGAACCAGTCACGTTTTAGCGAGAGTTTGGGCTAGTTATCAGTATTTTGGTCAGATCTAATTAATCAGAAAAGCTGCAGTTAAGTGAAGTGTTTCTCTGTTGTCTATCTAATTAATTCAAGTTGCAAATATTGCACTCCAAAATGAGACAGCTTATAGGCTGTGAAACTTGAGTCTACACTATAACCAATAGTGGATAAATGATTAAAATGATGTACACTGTCTACAGTGTATAACTAAACATTTTTTGCTGTTGTTAGCATATTTGGTCTTTTACATATTTATATCAATTGATAAACACAATAAATGGGTGAAATGCAGCATATTTTTGTTTTGTACACATATAATAACTTATTTTGGAGGAATAAAATAAGGATATTTTTCCCTCCAAAATGAGACATCTTACAGGCTGTGACACTTTAGTCTACACTATTAGCAAACGTTTACTGGATAAATGATTAATATGATGTACACTGTCTACAGTGTATGACGTAAAATATTTTTTGTTGTTTTTAGCATATTCTGTCTTTCATATATTTATATTAATTTATACAGACAATGAAAGGAATAAATAAACAATTGCGTTTGAACGGGTTCATATTGTCTCATATATCACTAAAATTTTCCGTCCGCATAAATCTCCCTCATTCACACCCAAATCTTTTGCATTTCAGGAGATGAGCACCCTCATTGCTGCAAAAAATTATCACATGTATGGATAAGGCTGCAACCAAACATTCGTTGCAAACCAAATAACTAGTTCATGCAAGTCAAGTTGAGTCTTCTATCAAAATGGTACTTGCGAAAAGGCATTTGGGGACTACTTCTTACGGAGGAGCAAAAGTTTTGAGGTAAAACTTACTTGGTCGAGGTATCTGTGCATAATACACGCATTGAGGTAAGAGGCCGACCTGTTGCAAAAGGAATGATGCAGACGAATATGAAATACGGTTAAGTTACACAAAATATCAACGACTGAATCCTGCAACAAACAATTTTCTGTATGTTTCTGGTACTTCTTTGTTTACTTCTGTTGACAAGTCCCAAATTAAGCACATTCTACCAAAGCCTAATAACCGGTTAATTCTGTCGCATGACTAAGCCTTTTATATCGAAAATTCAAGGATGGATCGTTGTCTTCTTGAGAAGTGTAGTACACTTGAATTTCAAGCAAGGCCCCAGTATACGCAATTATTTTCAGTAAGTCAGTTATTCAGACCCCTAACGTCCAGAAAAGTGAACTCGAAATTCTGACATTTAGCCTCCAATATTTCCGCAATTTTGAACGAACCCTTGGTAGAGTACTCCTGCACATTCTGTGTATTTGTTCTAAGTGTAACATATGCAGAAACAGACGGTAAGCCTAAACAAACTCTTGTACACACGGTGGTAGATTAAATGAAGAATGAAAAATAAGTTCCAAAAATGACCAGCCATTTATGTAAATATAACCATATCAAAGTTAAAGATCACCTTGCCGCAACTCATACTAACAATTAAATAGAATTTGCATTGTCACTCACCTAAACAGTCTAAAAAACTTGACATAATTACTACTGTCGAGCGCATTAAACACTTGTAGAGCAAATTTCACTTCATCGGATTCTCGTACTTCACTTCTGAAATCCATGGCTTCTCTAAAACGAGGCATTGAGAAGGAATATTTGATCTAAATAGAATACTGAAAATTAAGCAATACGTAAGCTACAGAATTGAAGGAATGGACTATTGGGGCCGAATTAAAATCATTAAATGCTCCTGCTATTAATCGCTAATTAATCTAAGGTTACTTGCTTACTTAAAAAGAACACCATATTGCTTGACCGGGCTATTGCGCAGGAATTGGCTTCTAGTCTATGTACAATAAAAAACATTGCTTTAATCTCCAAACTGAAGATATATCAGCAATGGATTAAGCGTATGGTGAGATATTCTAGTGCCTCGCATTTTTACCAAGGTAGAGTGGGTGCTGACTTATTCTACTGGAGCTTATTTGCGTTCACTCAACAATGTTGAAGAAATACCTCTCTGTCAGGCTTCCTTCACTACTTTGATTGAATAGATAATTAGATTTGTGTAACCGTCACGCATTCAGACAGAAAAAGTGTCCATTCAAGGATGTACGACTTACAAAGTTTTAGTCAAGCGACAAACGTTCTACAACGTACGTTAGTTTTATTGGTTCAGTTTTTTAAATGAAACTTATCATTTTCGTTTTGTTCATTAAAAGTATTCTGATAAATGCTTCAATATAGATTAAACAATACTAAGCAAACAAATTAAAAACAGATGAATACAAACTATTTCTTTTACCTTAAGTCACAATTCGAAGTAAGGAACTAAACAAGCCCAAATACTTGTCTGTCTATGACACTGAAGAGTAACCCGTCGGCGGGAAAGCTACCCATTATAAGGCACAAATACAACATTGATTTAATAAATTAAATCGTATTATCCTTCAAGACTGGTGGGTTGTCTAGATTAGAACAGACACTAATAAACTAGTTTAAAGGAAGGAAACTGTGGTTCGATTAAGACGTACCTAAGGCTCTTGTCATCTTCATTGCTAACGTACGCAGCAGATTAGAATTCTAATCCATCAACGCAGTGCGTGAAAAAAAACACGGACATGTGCAATTGTGTATCGTATACAGACCATTTAACCTACCGACTCTGCTACTGATAACATTACTCAGTTGCTGATTTTGCTGACAATGAAATAGAATCATAGTACCACATTCAACATCAATGACTCTAACTTCACACCCTTTCATGAGCCTGTGTAGCTAAGTTGTGACAGTCGCAGGCAACGATGCCAAACATACACCGAATATACATCCCTATCGAAGATACTCTAATTAAAAAACCGTACCGAGGCATATGACACTAGTGTTCGGTCAGTGCCCCGACCCCGACGTAAATCTGGCCTAGGATCAGCCGGTCAGTCTAATTCGGACTGCAATCCATTGCCCTATTGGAAAATAAAGGAAACTGAATTGCCGTATCTGGTGGCCTTGGCTGAAAATTGCTTGTTACTTCAAGCTAGTACAGCCACCCGTGAGCGTAAATTCAAAGAAGTATCAGAAAAAATTGCTTGATATCGTACTCATTTATTACTCGTACAGGCGGAAAAATCATTGTTCTTAAATGTAATTTGGGGGCGCTTGGCTATCATAGTCTACGATTATCCACTGATGGGGACAGGGATGAATCAATTGTTCGCTCTGATGATAATGGGCCATATTGAGAAGATGATGATGTCATGATGCAAGACTAGTTAGCAACTCGAGGACTGACTGAAAAAGATGTTTCCTTCTTCATTTTTAACAGCTTTTGAGCAATTTATCACGCTTTGCATGATGCCAGTTTTTCCTATACGACTTAAGTATAACTCAATAACGACAATAATAAAGTGTCGATCTTAAGCGATGACTTCGTAGGGTTGGTGACCATCAAGGAATTCGTGCTTATACATTGCTCACTATTACCCCAATCTCGACACGAACCCCGAAAAATTGGCTCCCCGACCGAACGCTAGAAGACATTTCACCCTCGTTAAAGTCATTTTGTTTATAACAAGGCATGTTGGCAACGTGCAAAGACAAAACAGCAAAAGTCTTACCGGACAATGTCAGCATTGTTCAAATTCAACAAGATCTGATAACATCGAAACTCCTTTTCATTTTCACACGTAACTCCCTAAAAAATCAAATAGAGATATTGTTTTCCAACAAACGCGAAAAATAGCATAACAGCTCCAATTATCTGAAGCTAATTGGACTGCTTACAACACCGCCATTGCATGGCTAAGGTGTCAAAATAATTTACAGTATGACGTAATTAGAACTTATATCTGTTAAAAACACTTTGTAATCATGTCTGCTAAAGAATCATTACACTTCATATTACAAGCTTACGCGATTTTGGTCACGTATACCAAAAAAATAACTGGATCTACTCTTTGTGACCAGAACACCTCTGCCTTTTCAGTGCGTTGCGTGCCTTTGTCTGTGTGTTTGTTTGTCCTCGTGTAAGAGTGCATGTGGGTGGCAATAATAATATAAGAGCGATATAAGAACTTAATACTGCTGGCCCTTGGAATCTATTTTTCCGAATTTATTTGCAAAGTAATTTACCACCTCAAAGTAATTTGTCAACACCTGTCCAGTTAAATGCTCTTTGCCAACTCTATCCATTAAGTTCACGATGAACAAAAGTGTTTTATTTACCTTCTCCTTTAAGTCTTCGTACATTTGCTTTAGACTTTGAAGGCACTTCGTCAAGTTCTCATTATTGATCTTCATGTCAAAAGCATTGATACTTTCTTCGCAAAGTTGATGAGCACAGAGAATATGAAATCTACCATAAAAGGAATCAAATCTTGAAATAAGGCACAAACATTATTTCCCAGTGCCCATATTATAATTTAATTTCTTTGATAATGCATTTGGGATCAAATGTTTACTTTACCTTCCAAGTGATACCAGGTTGGCGTAGCTATTTCTAAATGTATCACGGGGTTATTTGGTATTGAATATCCACCAACACTGACGAATGACACAAGAGTAGTATAAGCCAGCCCAACACCTCGCTTATAAACAGTAGGGGGATCCGAGATAGTACTACTTGTAAACAATACACCTAATACACTTGGATTGGGCTAAAAAGAATCTATGGTTTCAGCATATGCACTAATATCATTTACGGAGACTACATAACTCAAAGCACGTAAATGCTCAAACCTACGATATTCATAATAGTTATTAACGACACGAGGATCTACGTTACATTCACAAGCAAAGCAACCTTGGCAAAGAACTGCAACTGAAGAAACACAGACCTATAAAAACACAGACTAATGTTCGCCAGCAACTCCTGCGACTTTGTAAGTCTTGCCCTGTGCCTTTGGGTAGGTGACTTTGCTATAGGACATCATCTTCTAAATAGCCCATCCTGCGCCGAGCTGGATAGTGACGACCTTTCTTTCGTTGTTGCTATAGCAAGTCAAAATTTCAACTTGGTGTTTTGGAGGCGGTACACATTAAGGAGTGTAAACCTAGCCTGTGTCTTTTTCCAGAAGGACTTTGTAGTTCCACTCAGGTTGTTCCACTAGTTTGATATGGTGGTTATCTTATCATCTTACTTTTTTTCTTCTTTCATTGTACTTTCTCTCCTTGTCTTTTCTTGCCCAATTAAGTTTGTTGCTTTTTTATTTGTCAATTTTCGATCCTACCTTACACTATAAACTCTATGTTTTCTGTTACTGTATTCTGACGAATCTATGTGACCAGTGTCAGGCGAAAAGGTTTACAGATGTCAGTTGCACTTAAGACAGTTTTTAAAACTTTATACTTCCGACTCTTTATTTCACTATCCAAATCCGTATACTTATGATGAGGAGATGTATATAGTCTATTTCATTTTATTGTTTTACAGAGGTGACAAAACATGTCATTTTACGAAAAAACGTGCTTCGTTTAAAATCCTCAGTGGCACATTTGTCAACTGTCTAGTTTTTCGGTTCCATTAGCGCTTATTTCAAGCAACATGATTGGCATATAAAGGTTACAATTCTTAACCAAAGAGGTACCTAGGGTCTAGAATCCTTCGGTCCTAACGGGATTCATGATAAGAATACTTGGGATGGGTTGGGATTGCTGTTTATGGCCCATTATGGGCGCACAGTAACTACTAAAAACAGCACCCCGAAGAGGAATACAAGATTATTTGCGAGGATTAAGGGCAAAGTAGGTCATTGTTAAGATTATATGTCTGACCATGTTCTTCGCCATACTTCTTAATACTTCCAAACAGCAATCACTTAGTATTCAAACCGATGTATGCTCGAATTCAACTCTAATACAGCAAATCGTGAAGAGATGTGATAGTCGTCACGAACTACAACAGGCCAGCACGCAGAATATGCTGTTTTTCGATTCTGGAATCAGTATTTTCTATTGTAGCTACCTACACTTATTATTTCCGCCAAGGAGGTTATGTTTTCATCGTATTTTTGTCTATTGGCTGGTTGGTTAGTTATTTGGTTGGTTTAGTGATTTGTTTGTTAGCAAAATAACTCAAAACCTTATGGACGAAATGTGACGAAATTTTCAGGATATGCCAAAAATAGGCCAACTCAAAGATGATAAATTTTTGGTGATCATCCGGATAACCGTCCGTTTGTCTGTTTGTTTGTGTGTCTGTCTCTCAGTCGGATTATGTAAAACCTACTGGATGGATGCTCATGAAAAAAGTCAGACGATCATTTTTTATCCAGGTGGCATCCCATTAAATTTCGCGGATGATCCGAATGATACCCTGGATTCTGGAACGCTTTTTCGATAAGGAAACCTCCATAGTGCTAGTGAGAGAATATCCAATTACCATATTTACAGGGGAAAACAGCTGTTAATTAAATAATAGTACTGGCTTGGCGGAAATTTGCGCTCTCGGAGTGCTTCTAGTTTAACAGATATGAGCTTCTTGGTAAGAAAAAATCGTATGTGACTGGGATTATTAGCTTCTTCATGAAATTTCGTCTTCTGATGACTCACGGCTATTCATAACATTGACAACTGACGACGATCTTAAAAGCTAGTGGTTGCGAGTTCGAATCCACTTCAACACAAGAAAATGGAACTGGTTAGAGAAGGCAGCCGGAGCCCATTCGCAAAAACAGCGGACGTCCTGGATTTCAAGCTACACAATGAAAGGTACGGTGGGGGCCAGTATTTCTACTGAATGTAAATAAATAATTAAATACCAGTAATTCCAAACAAGCAACAAAAGACATTAGTCATTATAGGCATTTGAACACAATGTCGAGAAAAATGTAATCTTGAAAATGGGGGGCAGGCAACTGAATTGACATACCTGGCACATTTCTCTATTAAAGCCACGCTTGTTTCGTCGGATAGATGTTGTTGAGTAATATCCTGGACAAAAAGGCGTTTTATTTTGAAGTATGCATAATTCTATTGCAAAAGTAACTGACAGGTCATCGGCTATAATAATCATAACTAAATTAGGACAAGCTAGAAACAACACTAATGTTTGATGTCCAACTACAAACTACGTAAACCTGTATGGTACTACACCAAATAATCCATATAGGTCCGGCTATATTGCCAAGGAACGATATTTAAAATTAATCATAAGAAATCTGTTATCATCATAAATTTTAAACCTACCGATTTCAAGTAAAAGGTAGACTTCTTCTACGTTTGATACCACGTCAGAGACTGCCAATGAAAACTAATCGCACCAGATTGAAAAGGAAAAAAAACCTTGCGAGAAACAAGCTAGTTAGCATCAAGCACTATATTTTGGCACTGCCTTTTGGCGCATTACATACAGTAAACATCATCCAGTATAGTTTGCTCATCGCGAAAACCGAAATTGACTGCAATACCAAAATCTGTTTGATTTCATGTATCAAAGCTAAAGATCAAAAACTTAAAAATATTGCAGTGTACTACCTTGCGAACACCTCTTGTTCTATTCCAAACGAAGTCGTACCAGTCAGCCCAACGCCCTTCTCCAAGGTCCATGACAGACCAAATCAAATAATTCATTGTTTGTGTCAGAATTGCCGGGGGGCGGAGTTCATGGGGTAATGGTTCCTCCTATAAAAAGGTCATTGGAAAGTAGAACCACGTAAGGTAAATTTCCTAGAGAAAACGTTAGACCTGCCTTTCAACCAACAGGATTTAAGAGAATAAATTGACGAAATAAAAAAGACAAGGCAATGCTTATCATATCGATAACAATATAAAACACTGTAACGTGGAATTGTTTACATGTGATTTTAGTTTTAAGATTTTGTTCGTAAGCATCAAAGTTAGACCACATTAATAAAGCCAGGGGAAATGAACATCTTCGTAAAAAAGCAAATAGCTACATAAAACAAACTTCTTTGATCAGGGATATGTATTATACTGGAATAACATATGGGCCACTATAATCTGATTATAATCAATCGACCCTTCGGGTAGCCGTTGAGGGCATATCACGTCAGGAAACTTTTGATGATTAAGATCACAAGTAGGTTCAATATAACTTACACTAACAGCGATAAAAAGGAACGAGGAATTTATGTTGTGCCGGAAATGCATTTATGTGAGCTAATGGGCAGCCTGCTCGCAGCAGAATGAGAATACAATTCATTGAAATATTGACTATTTGGGGCGCGATTGTATCAAGCCTGAATTCCGACAAGTTCTACAGTGGAATCGTTGTATAGTGCACACCGGTCGGAAAAATGTGCACCATATCAAGGTTTCCGCTACATTGGCGTCTCCGCTATAAACAGATTTTGGAGTTCATATATAAATTTCGAACCCAGACATCCGATTTGACAAAATTACAATCTTACATCTACAACGCATCATAAGGCAAGTCATACAAAGGTACTGCTCATTCAAAATAGAATAGCTACACGTTGATGACTTTGATACTTTGTTAGGAAGAGAGAACGGTAATAAAGCAAAAAAGGTAGAGCAGGGTCTCAAAGATTTTGGTATCGCAGAAAAGCTAATGTTAAGACAGCAAAGATAAGGCATAAGATCAATGAACTCCTTACTTTGCCACAAGAACATCGTAATTAATAATATACCTGATCAGCAGAGGAACGACTGTACTCCTTGACAGCACGTCTGTGATCAACCATTGGAAATTCACCTTGCTTTGTAGCCTGGAAAGCAAAGTCAAAAAATAAGCCAAAAAGGTAAAAGACAACTTTTTAAACTTCATACCGATAAAGACGTGAAACTGAAATACTGAAATGGGCCTTTAATTGTGGATGCATCTAGAGAATCAACTTTACTTCGAATTAATCTTCGAATAGGCCATACGCCTGACATTGATTAAAGGAGTTCATTACCGCATTCTCTGTCCCAGGCAGCATCTCGAATATGCTCAGTCGTCTCTGGTCTTGGCGCAAGTAACGTTCCTATCAAGAGGGAACATGTTACTAAATGATAAATATGCCATATTCATAATAACCATCCGTACTCAAAAAATATAAAAATGATCTATCATAACAGCCACTGATATCAATCAGTCATAATATATAATGATAACAAGAACATTTCATATTGGCCATTACACTGTGACAAAGTATGTATGATACACAAGTCTGATACGTTAACAGTCGTATCCCATAGTATATCAAAACACATAATGGACGCATAAATAGAAGATAAACGAAATTAAAACATAAATAGCAAATCTAAAAAATACCACAAGGAAGATTTATATATATTTTGTGTATGATGATATCGCACACAGACGGCGAGCAAAATATGTTTTCACAATAGCAAGAAAGGCAACGAAGAAGCAGATGAGAGTAAATTAATATTGGAGAAATGTACAAAATTACCCTCTCAGGGCACATATCTTGGCATGTCCCAATTACTGCTGTTGCTTTCTTTAAATCGGTCTCTTTGTATAAGCCTGTTGCATACGCAACAGTAATATAGAATGAAAAAGACAGAAACATGAAACAATCTCTAATTTACATTAGCAATCAATCACGAGGACGAAAAAACCCCACTGTTCAAGTAATTGATACGACCAATTAACTACAGCCCGATCATCATTCATCACTGTGAGCTTGTGTTTTGAGTACGACTTGATGCGATCTTTAAAAGAATCCGAACAAACAAATAATTGTCTAAGGTGGGAACCGAACCAATAAAGTAAGATTTAGATGCTGAAGAGATGCTCTGACCAGTAATCAAACGGGAAACTGATTTCAAGAAGTAAATTTCACGTCATAACTAATGACAACATTACTGCACAACCAAATAAGACAGTTGTAATGTGTATAGCAATAGATATATACACTGATATAGATAGATACCAAGTCATTCAAGTTAGACTGATATTGTCTGGTTATCAAGATTTAAATCAAATCACTTAATTTTCGAATTAAGGTTTGCTAACAGCTTTCTTGGTCGTAATAGAGAAAGTAACCAATAACCAGTGATACAAATAATATAACATTGACTAATACTACTAATTTAAGTCCATCCTTAAGTAAATGTCCGAACTTTTGCCTTCAACTAGAAGCCTGTGCGTCGATGCTTGCTTGCAACAGCGGACAGGTATCTTTCTATTACTACTTATACTTGTGGATGCAAACACCGTTCGATTATTGTTCCTGGAAGACAAGGCTATTGTCTTACTCTTCCGCCACCACTGATGACTACAGATCACTTATATTTTCCTATATTGATCATACCAATTAAATACACAGGGTTTATAATTTTCAAATCAGTGCTTTATTCTTCACACAGATTCCTCATTCCCTTGCACTTCTCCGATTTTTCTATTTCTTACAAATACAGCTTTGCCATAACCCTTCATCCAGTTGTAACCATGAGCATACCTCTTTCTTTCTAGTTCATTCTAATATGAGTACCTAACAATGTTTTACTGCTGATATCAAGTATACCGTAGTTCTTGCAGGAATCGAAGATGTCATAGTACAACATTCACAAACAATATTGCCAAAAGAGACGTGTGGTGTTTTACGTTTTCTCAAAGCATTTGCTTATTACAAGGTCAAGTTACCACAACAATGTAAGTGCAACGTAAAAGGTAATAACAGTGGATATATTGAATATAGATATAAATGAACATTAGACAATGGATTTCAGTTCATAGTGAGGACGAAAATAAGAATGCGATTGAATCCATCCATCCCTTCCTATCGTTATGTTGCCCTAAAACGTCGACAATTTGTTACAAAGTTTAGTATGAACTTCATTAAAATCAATGGCCTTAAAACTACGGTTTGTGGCGGGCATTGAAAAGTTTAAATCACTGAATCCTCTGTTTTATTCGGTTTTCAACTTATTTTTCATTGGCCCGATACTGCAATAAATCATCCAAATTGCTTAAATATGTTTCAATATAATAGAAAATGCTTTAAGAACAAATGTCTATGCACCATTTCATTACCATACTCTCCATTTCACTTGGCTCACGCATTTGTGTTGTCAGTTTGGCTTAAATTGCAGCTTATTGGATAACATGTGTTATCAACATTGTGTTCCATGATTGACATATTGCTAGTGTAGCCGATTATTATTTTGTGTTGCTACAGACCTTAATTACAATGGTACATGTATCTGCACAACAGTTTAGTCAAGACCCAATAACTTAGCTCAGAAGACAAATTTGTCTTATGTTTGCATTAAGTCCCAAAACAAGTGGTTACCAAAATTGTTTCGCAAGAAGATCAACCAAGAAGTGTAAGGGAAGTTTGCGGAAGGAGATATCGCTTGTAAATTGCAATGCTACCAAAGAAACTAATATGGATTTTTTCAACAACCAGATGGCACATATTACAGTGCGTTGTCTATTCACTAGCTTTTGCATGAGGACAAGCTCCCTAATATTGATTACATCATCAAAGAATAAAAATGAAATGAAATGCAACGAGGCAACGACTACTTATATTAGAAAACGACTGTTCAAAACAGCTGCTGGTTGACTATGTGCAGTCATAATTGCTACAAGATTTAAAGCAGTAACATTCCTCACCATCTCTGATGATCTTGTCAATATTTCCTAGCATCTCAGCTTTGTCACTTGCATCACGAAACGTTTGAAAAGTGATTGTATTCACAAATTCACCAACCGAATTCTTGATTTCGGCAAGCTTCTTTTCATAACCTTTTGGTGCCTATAATAGATAATACGAAAAATCCAAACAGCAGTTACAAAAGTCACCTCCCCACGCATTGCAGCCTAATGTGAAAAACTAATCAATTGACTAACTCTGGAAATCAAAGCGACAGCAACTGAAAATCAATTTACGAAATAGCTTCAAAATTAGACGGAATGTTATTTACATAAAACATCAGTTAAATTTCAAACTTAGTTAAAAGTCAAGAATTTTCACTCAAAGTAAGTGCAATTCGGGCGAGCAAAATAAGTCGTAAAAGGGTCTAAGACCTGGCGCTAAACAAGTAAAGGTTTGTTAAGTGTAATGAAACTCAAGTAAATTAATCTGCAAAAACGTCCAGCATCTTAGTTCTCCGTAAAAAAATTATTCCCCTGTCAAAATAACAGGACCAAAATACAAAAAAGACCAATATATGTCATACGACCTTGTCACGTGTCGGTGGAAAATTATCAACTCTATAAAATACAGAAGCAAAAGTACGACAAAAGATATATACAAAAAGTCATGGGTACCTTGCCATTCTTAACTTCGCTCATGATGTCTGAAAAATAAAAAAAAAACCAACCTGAAACAAGCATATGCTACACAAAAATCATGCATTATCACCGCAGTAGCATACGTACATAAATATTTGCATAATTTATTCATATGTATCCTTCAAAATGAATCACAATTCCCTTCTCTTAATCAATTATGGCAGCGCCCATAATGAACTAGTCGGGTGGATTTTCTACCAAAATATATCCATATGACATACATTGTTTGCCTTATATCCACAATGATTGATACCTCATTACAAATGTAAAGACGCTTCTCGTCCACATACAACAGCCGTGAAACCACATAGGTAATATAATCGTTCAAACGAATATTACAACTGGTAACACTTGACTAAAAAACCGGACATAATATTGGAATTCGCTTAGACAAAGGCAGATTAGAATCTTGGGACATGCTATTCGCAAAGGAAAACAGCTGTCGATAACGGGACGTATTTCTTGGAAGCGTACAACGCGAAACCTATCAGCAACAATTCAATAGAAAACCAAATAACATTATCCACAGTGCATGCCACCCGAAACCTGCAAACAATTCTCCATAGAGGCTTTGGATGTCTGGCTCCGACGTGATACACGGCGAAGAAATTCACTTACCTTGTTCGTTGCTCTCCACTTTAGAGGGTCTCTGATACCAGAAAATGACCACAGGTTCTACCTCGTTGCTAAACGCTGTACCGTTTTCCTTAGCTTTAACTGCAGAACCCTAGAAAGTACAATACTGGTCTTTTTATGGTAAGTTCAAAGCAGATCTTCGTAGAAATGTGTAAAATAAGGAGTAATTGTTGGATAAGAAAGCATATATTATTTAGCGAAATACAAAGATCTGAATGTACTGGAAAAACTGTAAATGTTCCATGGCTTCCTTTTCACTGAAAGGAAATCCTAAATGAATATTATGTAAAGAATGACTTACTATCGCTATTACAATTCATTTCTTTTTGTAGTTTGTTGCATTAACCATTTCATTAAAGTCATTAAACCATTATTTTCTACGCAAGTATCTGCTCTTTTCTTATGCTTTCCTCATTGTTGTCTATCTAAATCATATCGACTTACCAACTTCTTAAAAATCCTGCCTTCCTGGAAACGTTCACAGTTTGAAAATCATATGTCTGATTAAATAAATTGTGCCTTCAACGTTTACTTACATGATCGAAAAACGTCACCACAGCTGACCGTGTTCGTGCATGCAAGCGAACTCTCTTAATGCGACCATACAATGAAAAATGCTCTTGGATAATTGTCTTGTCAAGAAATTGTTCAGGTATTTGTATCACTTTGATAGCCGTACAGTCTTTCACTTCCTCCTCTGCCCTTAAAAATACATCTGGTATTGAAGTGACTGCGGCTGTCGTTGATACTGTATCGTTTACGCGTTGATCAAAAGCATCAGTTTGTGAAAAATCACGGAGTGAGCTTGTGTGGTTTTCGATGGTTGATCCTGCATCACTATTTCCTAGCACCGACTCACTGTCTAATCCTCTGTACTTTCCTTCTGCATCCTTTGTTGTTTGAAACATTCCATCCGTCTTTTTTGCTTGCTTGGTTAAATCATGAATACCCCTTCTGAATAATCCTGTAGCAAGTAAAAAGGCATTAAATCGCAAATTTAATTCTATGGCATTCTCTACCATTTATTCCTGGTACCTTATAGCTAATTTTCGCCCTATTAACAAAATAAGATACAACGCGTCCCTTTAGGACGGTTGCGTGTTTGTTTATTTCCTAAACATGTTTTACTCATTTTCATTCATCATTCGCAATAAAGTGTTCAAAGTTTTAAGGAAACTATTTAATTGGCAAGTTGGTGCTGAAAAAGTTAAGTAACGGCCTCTATCCGTACAATTTTCAGAGTAGAAATGTCATAGAAATAATGTCATAATAAAACTCACATTGTGATTGCTGCACTCTACAGTGACCAACTCGATGGTACGGAAACGTAATTAAGGCCTGAAAACCCTTACATAGCACCGCAATGCCATAACGAAAGCTTTTTTAACTGGGTCATAAATAGTATAGGCCAGACTAGTCAGCAATGTCCTTTTCAATATCCGAAATTAGTTGTAGATCTAAACTTGGGAATATAAAGAAATTCACCCCTTGATAATCTGAGAATTACGCAATTTTTGGATTAGAGAGATTAGATACTGCTGAATCAGACATAATTTAGATCTACCAATTACCTTTTATTATATTTAAACTAGTGTGATTACCGAAAATTTAGGTAAACATTCAGCTCACTTTAAAACTTTCCGAAAGTTATCAAAGCTTCTAACTTTCATGAACTAGGGCAATGTGCACCATCATATTCAACAAGGGTTTCATTCGACTACTCAAATAAATACACAACTGAATATTTAAGCAATCTTTTTGTGGTACAAAACTTGAAAATCAACTTGAAAATCAACTTGAAAATCTGCGCAAAAAAGACACTTAAATGTTTTTTTCGTCTGACACTTTTTGGGGTCAAAAAGGAAAGTATAGATGTATGGCAACCTTTTTCACTTGGACTCTGCCAATGTACTGTTTCTTCATTTTCTCTTTGTTTTTTCCTTTCTTGTTAATGATTGGCTAGTTTTGATACATGTTTCGTATAAAAAGTTTGCCATCTATATATATTTTCCTTTCTGTTGATTCATGCTCTGAGGAATGTCAGACAAAGATGCTTTTAAGTATGATTTTAGCGCCATGTTGCAGATTTTTAAAGAGATTTACAAATGAATATGTTTTGGAGTATATATGATGGCCGATAATGCTTCGGTGCAAGTTGTCATATCCATAAGACATACTGCAATAAGCAAAATAAAGCAACAAACATGAACAAGATTCACATCATTTTAACTTTTGCTTTAAAATTGTCTTTAAAGTTCCTTTCTGTTGATTCATACTCTGAGGAATGTCAAACAAAGATGCTTTTAAGTATGATTTTAGCGCCATGTTGCAGATTTTTAAAGAGATTTACAAATGAATATGTTCTGGAGTATATATGATGGCAGATAATGCTTCGGTGCAAGTTGTCATATCCATAAGACATACTGCAATAAGCAAAATAAAGCAACAAACATGAACAAGATTCACATCATTTTAACTTTTGCTTTAAAATTGTCTTTAAAGTTCCTTTCTGTTGATTCATACTCTGAGGAATGTCAAACAAAGATGCTTTTAAGTATGATTTTAGCGCCATGTTGCAGATTTTTAAAGAGATTTACAAATGAATATGTTCTGGAGTATATATGATGGCCGATAATGCTTCGGTGCAAGTTGTCATATCCATAAGACATACTGCAATAAGCAAAATAAAGCAACAAAAATGAACAAGATTCACATCATTTTAACTTTTGCTTTAAAATTGTCTTAAAAAGACCATCCTTTGCTCGCCAAATGTACATGTAGCATTGATCTAACATGTGTAAGATAAAACAAATGCACACAAGTGGAAGCAATTATGATGTAAAAACAGCAGCAACAACAAAAGACACAAAAGTAAACCATACCTCTTGCTGGGACAAATGGATTCTGGGCACCTAGATTTCCCTTAAAATGTTCAATAATTAAATTTTTCTCTAGTGTTCGAGTACGTGTGGTCAACTCTTGAACATCTGATGCTGAGTTTGCCAATGAATGGCCACTGCTAACAACCACTGGTAGGGTCTTTGTGTTTCTTGCAACTGGTATTTGTACACCAGTAGGAAACAGTGATGATGAAAATACGCTACCCTGAGATCCAATGGTGCTGGAAACATTCTGTGGCAAGCTGTTACTTGGTCCAGTTAAACTTTCTACACGAGTATTTTGTTCCAAATCATTGTATTTGTCAGGCATCTGCTGTCCAAATACCAATGGTGATTTACTTGCGGTTGTTCTATCTGAAGCTGTTATGCCCAGAATAGTTCTTGCCCCATCAGAAAGAAATGGATTGTCAGCTAGTGGTTGTGTGAGATTCTCATTATTCTTCCTATGCTGCACTGCTTCTCCAAGAGGCTTAGAATCCGTCACATGACCTTCCTGTCCTTGTTTCTCTGTTCTGTGATAGGTAAATGGTTCTCTCTGTTGGTCTGAGGATGTAAATGGACAAGGTTGATTTGTATGACATAAAAAAGGTACCAGCTGAACTAGACATATTGGTAATTACACAAACAATTCCTCAAAACTAGAAGACAAATTTAGAAAAAATGAATTCAAAGGACAGTATTTATTATCAAAAAGCAGACGTCGTGTTCACATTGAGGTATTTCCTTGCTTTGGGACACCAAGGAAGGGACAGCAAGGAAGGGCAGCCAAAAAAAGAAATCAAGTCATTCTGTAGCAAGGCTCGAAAAAACTAACAGAGGGACATTGTCCAAATGGCAACTGAATCTCTTACTCAGTAATTAACACTGAGGTTGAATACACTATCACGTCTACTTATTGTCCGATTCAAATCGTTTAATTAAACATTGCATCAAAAACATGGTTAGAAATCCTACTAGATGTATTCAAGATGAATCTTAGCCAAGTAGAACAGGGTTGTTATGATTGATAAGCTTATATACTTATCTTGGTAACTTTTAAAAATTTGCACAGTGATGCAGAGGTGCTATTGTCCTGGATAGTGTTGTTGATGAAGTGATGAAATAATGCTTGCACTGCCCTTGATTTGTAATATTCACAAAATCTTGCTATACCACAAATTCTAGCATGTTATTGTATTTTTGAAAACAAATTTTCAAAAATTTCAAAAATTGTTACATACAGCAAAAACACTGACCTTTTAAATTCAGTTCCTTGAGAACAATTGTAATAACTACACAATGACTAACCAGAGTCTTATTAGTTGGTACTTTTTCTTGCTAAAAATAGCCAATCAAGATTCTTGACAGTCGTATTTACTATCTATGTGGTAACAAAGTTTATATTTTACAAGTTGTACAAAGAAGAGAGATAAAAACGTGGATGATAATATCAAGATGGTTAATTAATTTTGCCAAAATTGGTGTTGCTAAAAACATTCAGGTCACGGTACAGAAAGTTTTATTAGCAACTTATTTTCCCTTCCAGAGGACCCTGATCAGTTAAATCCAGAAACAGTCTAAAAGCAATTTATGGACTGAATAAAAAATGATTAGAATCTAGTGA
Organism: Chironex yamaguchii; assembly: GCA_024741275.1. Lineage (NCBI taxonomy): Eukaryota > Metazoa > Cnidaria > Cubozoa > Chirodropida > Chirodropidae > Chironex > Chironex yamaguchii. Next base: position 45,453 of record JANTCA010076605.1, read on the forward strand.
GTAATTCCTAGTTACGAATGACTACATGTAAAGAGATCTATTTTCATAAACCACACACAAAAAGAAAATGTCCATGAAAGATGTTTAAAAGTGGCCATCTTAGGTCACAAAAGCTCACCATTATTTGTCCTTGTTGGTTGTCGTGGTATTTTTCGTTGCCTCTGTCTGATATCTTCTGGGCTTCCCCTTTTTCTTGACATGAATGGTTTGTCCCCAGTTGGACTCAGAGGACCCTTTCTACTACCATGTGATAATCTTCTAACTGCTAATTTTTTCTGTAAAGCAATTTTGAAATAAAGAAGGCAAACGTTATACAAATGATTAAATACATCACTGTGTAAGTGGTATGTGAGTAAGAATATGAGCATTCTCTAAATTATTTCATCATATCATTCTGTCTGACCCAAGCTGAATCCAAAAAAGTCCGGAATTTTATCTTGATATCTTTTTTTTTTCTTGTTTATTTGTCTAGACCAACCACATAATCTGCAGGATTTAAGGCCTCTATTCAAAGTGACTTCCATCTAAGTGTATTGGGGTCTGTCTACATTAAAACAAGGAAACCAAGACTCTGTTGGCAGAAAGAGTTCATTTTTTCACCTGGACTCTTCCAATAATGTTTTGTTTCTCATTTTATCTTTGTTCTTTCCTTTTTGTTTATGAATAGCTAGTTTCAATCCTTGTTTCTTATAAAAAAGGTTGCCAAATATCTATAATTTCCTTTGTGATGACTTATATTCCGAAGGAGAGAAGATAAGACAAAAAGAGCTTTGGGGGATGTTTTTAGTCAAATGTCGTCAAGTGTCAAGGAGATTTTCAGGTTTTGTACTACAGAAAGATTGTTTAAAATGTGAACAACAAATGGAACATACAAAAGCAAAAAGTGAGACCTATTGGGCAATTAATGCCAAGAATTGGTAATCTGTCTTGTCAAGACACCTCTCATAAATGGTAGGACTTTATGAAATCAAAAGAAGGAACTCAAAATACAGCATAGTTCTAAGAATTTCAAAGAATGGAACATTATTCATGACTCATTATTTGCTGTTTGTTGAAATTTTTGACTAGCATCACAAAAATGTCATGTGTACAAGAGAACAAATATTTTGTAGTGGGGTTATGCTGTAGGAGAATTTAATGGAAATTTCTATGATTTCTGTACAGGGAAGTAGAGGATTGGAGCACACTTTGCAATTCTGTAATCAAGCTAGTCTTGGTGTAGAATGAGTTATAATTTGATGCAAAATAGACCTGCCTGTTGAATTTCATACTTCCTCGATTGCATGTCCAGTTATTTAAAATGACATGCCCATAGCCATGTAGATGTGCAAATTTTCTCAATGCCCAATAAGGCCAGAAATATTACCTAAGAAAGATAATAAAATTTGAAATTATAAACACAAATTTAAAGTTGTTTACTTAAGTAAAAATATCTACCAAAGTTATAAAATGTATACAACCAAAATCTAGAAAATGTAAAGGGGAAAGCTACCATGACTTCTTAAACTAATTCTAAACTCGTAACCCAAAATTGTTACATCAGCTGAGCTAAGAATTTACTGGTATGATCAGTATTCACACTCCATTACATTTTTATATGTTCTACTATGTTTTAGCCATTAAAGTACTAGACATTTCCTTTTCGCCGAGTTCCTCCTGATTCTCATCTCAAAGTGTCTTGTTCTTCACAATCCAAGCAAAAAAAATAGATTCAGTGGCTCAACACGCTTAATTTATTGACTGAGTTTTATTCAGTACTGTTCAAGAGCAATCAGTACTATAAGCAAAAGAGAAACACTATAACCATGAAGCTGGTACAAATAATTGATTTCATCCTCTTCCCCCTAAGCTACATAATCTGAAGTTATGATATGAGACCTTTGGACAACTCTTGTTACCATTACTGCAACAAACATTAACTTGTGAGCTTCTCGCATGAATGCCTTGTTAAAATAACCCTGGATTGTAGATAAATTCTTTGTAGCAACTTTCATGGACTGAGGCATTTCTTATGCTTTATGCTTTCTTTGGCCTACCCATAAGTGATTTTTCCTCACTAACTTGGTTCTGCAGCCAAATCTGATAAAATTTTGAAAAACTGTTGCTCAAGTTGATTTATCCATATCCTTGCTTCAACTGGACAAGGTCACCGACATTCAAGACATCACACATACACAGAATCACATGCGGGTGCAGCTCCAGGTTTGTGGTTTTGCAAACACAATGGCAAAGTTGTTCAGATTCATTGTTGCCACATGACCTAGCAACCAGAAATTACAAGTTTAATTGAATTTTGGTTACCACATCAAGTTTTGATGGAATATATTCTTAGCCAGAAACAGGCTTTCTGAAACACATCTACACTTAAATTCAAAGTTTTTAAGCATAGAGTGCCACAGGGACAATCAAAAAATAAAACACCTTCAATTTCGCTCCTTTCATTAGGTAAGTCTTCTCAACAGACCAAAGTAACTGTGGCCTTTGCTATCGGTGCATTGATGAGTTTGACTTAACATGAAGCCCCAGCAGACCAGTGGATCCACTAGGATCATGCCCAACTGGACCAAATGAGAGATTGCATCAAGCTGCATTATTGCTGAATTACCTGCATACTCCAAGTCAGCAAAAGTGTGTAATCAGAACACCGAACAAAGTCAGTGGTTTGACACACTTAATTCAGTCAAGGACCATGCCAAAGATCATTGATGATAGTCAAAACCCTGCTGTACACTAGTTGTTACTGCAAAGCTGCACAAAAGGGCTGTTGACTGTGTATGTAAGAAAACAAACCTTTACACATATCTCTAGGTATATCAATTAAGAATGACTGAGCTCCACATATAATACTGCAGTGACATTTATACACGTAATATAATCCAGTCAGACTCGACTATGGGGCTCAATTTACATCTATAACCAGTCATCTGTTTGAATAAAACATGGGTCTAGGCTGACCTGGTTCCTTTCATCCACAACCGTTCTATCAGAATAGTCGCTTTCAGAAGCTCTTTCGCTAAACATACTTTTCTCTCACTCACAACAAAATTATGAAGAACCGGTAGATCATCGTATATTAAACAGGGCATTCAGTAATAGGAGTAAAGTACTTCGTGCCAATGGCAATGACCTGACGAATTAATTGATTTGTGTACTCGTCGTCTTGTGTCTAAATCTAAAAACTTCACATAGGCCCTAAATGCATAAACAGCTAATGTCAGCTTACCTTCCTAGTGCACGGGTCGCAATATCTAATAACCGAGGTGCATAATGGTTTACGAAATGATTCGAGTATATCCCTTTAAACATGGACGTCGTAAAGAATACTTGTTCCAACGAAAACAGATATTTCAAAATGGCGCGCTGAAAAACTAATCACAGGGACTCAAGACACGATAAATGAACCAGAAATGCAGTGGAGAGGTACCGAGACAATGCGCCAATATGCTCCAAAATGTTAGCAAGGAAACGTTTTCCTAAAGTAAAATTATGCAATTTTTGAAACTTTCGACCCGGTTGTCAACACCTGTTTTACTAAAGACGTTATACCTGTATCATACACTCTTCAAGAGTTTTGTCTCTGGTGAAATAATTTATTGCCTTCCTGGCCATTAATTGTCAGTTCTTACCACTTCACGGATATCGTTAATAAACATCCCTTTATGTTTTCTTCTGCATTTCAATTCATGTCAGTAACACTTATGCTGTCGTTACTTACCGTGCCAGATGGCAACTACAAACTCAATATCATGTCATGAAAAGCCGCCCTTCTATCCAGTCGCGGCCTAGTAGGAAAGCCCAGAGGACTTGCCCCTCCCTCGGCATATTTTAAAGGGATGCCAAAAACTGGAAAGATTTCGGTCGTGCCGATAAAATATCCAGTGAAATCAGGGAGCTAGAAGCTGGCTAAACTGTGTTTAACGATTCCAATGGAACTCTAGCAAGCAAACTATTCTACGCTGGTGAAACCACTCGTCACTGTGGTTTCGCCTTTGCTGTAAGAATGAAATTTGCCCCTAGTGTACAATCCTTCACTCCATTCTCTGATCACCTTGCTGCTCGGGATGGGTCCTCCGTCATTCGTCGTGATATATGCTCATACAAATTGCTCTGACCCAGCGGATAAGAAAAAATTTTACTCGACCTTGGCCAACTGCCTGCTTCATATCCCATGCTCAAATGCCTGTATTGTTGCCGGTGACTGCAATGCTGAAACAGGCCCTGAAAACTCAGTCTTCAGTGGTAAATGGGCCCTTTCGGTTACGGCAAATAAATGACAACGGTCTAAGGATGCCATCTCGCTGCCATCAGAATACTTCTTAGATCTGTGCAACCGTCCGATACCCCCCCCCCCCCCACACACACACACACCATACTTGTTGCGAAGCTTGCGAATTTCAACCGATGTGAGATAGGGATGCATCTTGTCTCCCATGCTGTTCAACATAGTGCTGGATTTGATAAAGTCCGTTGGCTTCCAGATGACGTGCAATGTAGTACTACTGATACTGTGGTGGACCTGGCACATATCGCCGTCTTACAGCCCGATAGGCAGTCCTCCCAGAATCTGTTCGATCGTCTTGCTACCAATGCTAGTAAGCTTGGTCTTTGCATTAAGCCATCGAAAACTTCCACCCTGTACTTCCACCTCAACAAACCCCCAAGTCTCACGGTGTACCAGGAAACAATTGAAATCTCCGATACTTTCACCTACCTTGGCTCGGCCATCAACAGCCAGCGTGTGGCTGTCTCCGATAATATCGATTCGAGGATCGTAAAAGCTTCGCGCACTTTCGTCCAGCTTGAGGAACACGTTTTCTGCTGATGAGATTTGGCAACCTTTGCTCGGAGCATTTTCTCTATCACTCTTTCCCAAAGTCTTAGAGTATGAGACATCAACTTTATCCCGCGATAATTGCCGTAATCCTGCAATAGATCTTGCTACTGACAGGAATCAATAAAGAAATCGTACACGGGGGTCGGCCACAGCGCAGATGGATGCTGCTCTTGAGCTGTAAGTCAAGTAAGTCAAAGATATACAGTTAAAGATCCACTGACGAGGAATTTTTCTAGCTTTTCCAAGACAATCAAGAAGTTTAGACTGGTCTTCCACAATGAATATGACCTCGATGAAGATGATGATCATGCCGATGATGATGCCAGTGGTAACACCTGCTCAAGCCGACAATTTCAGAGATGAGGATTGGTAAAGTGCAGTTGGAACAGAGGATGAAAATCAGAAGGACAATGTTACCTTCCTTTATTGATGCACTTGCTATCACTGTCACTAGGTGTAGAACATACCTCTCAATTCAAAAGTTAAAAATCTCAAATGAACTTTCAAATGCTCTTGTATAACATTTTTTTGTTAAATCATTCGATAGTCCTTAGTGAATACAAAAGAGTGAACTTTGACAGAGCTTTGACAAGCTTGTCAATAAGAACAGCCGGATTTTTAGAAGTAGTCTAATTTAAGGCCTGTCTTGTCTTCTGTCGAGTTTAGTTGTGCTTAGAAAGTAAATGTATTTTTACACTGGTTACACCTTGGTTTCTACCGACCAATATAAAGTACACTAAGTTCTACAATGGAGGTTTCCTTTGCAAAGAGAAGGCCAGTCGGGCTTATCATCTTGTGACAAGTACAACACGTTTTGGGGGGTGGTACGTTTCTTTGCATCTTGCATTGTTACACTCTAGCTGGCAACTTTTTAAAATGCTGATAGTCTGTGATTTCTCATTTTCCTCTTGCTCCTCAGTTGCTTTCGTGAGATGCTTGTTGGACATTGCAAGTTCACCAGGTGTGAAGTTACCCTTGCAAAACAGTGCTACTCTTGAACGTACTGGGCAATTATGCAAATGATCTTATGACGGATGCATCCAAGTGTCCATCAAAGGTGGATGGTCAGTTTATGACCACTTTGTCGACTTGCCAACCGTCGCTTTTTTTCCTTCTCCTTGACTGGTTACAAGCCTAAGTTAGTGATCCACTAACTTCCGACTTAGGTATGCTGCTGTATACTCAGTGATATAGCACATAGCAAGCTCGAAATCCAAATGGGATCGCCACGTAAACGTATTGTCATGGTCACAAAATGGAAGACAAGGATTGCACAACTACTCTCCCGTCTGTCAGCAAATCAGCGGCATCCTGCGTCATGAATTCGGAAAGAGGAGACAGTTCTCGCTGTCACTTCCCTTTGGTTTACCAACCTTACAACCTGATACTGACACACTTTAAAAAGCAGCATTCATAGTTTTTTCATTAAAAGTAGCCTGGTTGCCATCTGGCTCATGCAACTGAGCATTAAATATAATAGAACTGAAAAATTTCTAGCATAAACGTATATATTAGATATGATACACGTGATTGGCCTCCATGCAGACTTCAGTTCGTACACACAGGACAACCCGTGAATCCAGAATTTATTCTTTGTTGTTAACATCAGCTTTTGAATAAATTTCACTTTTGAAGGAGGGGGATATAAATACAGATACGTCTTTTTCAAATGCTAGGAAAATTATTGCCCTTTGTCATGTAGGTAATGTGAATGAGTTGGAGTAGTCAGCGAAACAAGAAAAGGATAATTTTCAAAATCTCGAAAGAGATGAATTACGTGAAGCCTGAAGCCTCAAAGTGAGGTATTCTAACATGTGGAATAAAGGAGACATGGAATCTAATGATGATCTTCCACCTAGTGTCCAGTCCTCAGGCCTTTCGGGTTCCTTACATTCTCAAACAGTCCCTGTCAATTTGAAAGACATTTAAGTTATGAGGACCGACTTGAATCACATACCAACCACATGACGAGAGGAAACTAAATAATTACAATTTCAACTGCGTCCCAGTAAATGACAAAATTATTTTCTGATCTTGGTTAGAACGCTAAAATCCCTGATGATCTATTCTGTATCATCTATTAAAAATAACGAGAAATCCGACCAATTCACGTAATGAATATTGAAATAAAAGAACTAAAACGTATGGTTAGAGACCCGCACAACGATTGAAAGCAAATGTTCAATGCGGAAATACGGAAACACAAGAGATCAGTGTGAAATAAGACATTTTCCTCAATTTCCTAAATTCTAGGTAAGATGAGTGTTTTTCCCGACAAACAATCAATGTCTCTGCCTTCGATCTCCCAATATAGCCGTTGTCACGTTAGGCCTACGTGATACTTAATTGCTTATTAAAGAAAATTTGTCGTACATTTAGCCCTGCTCAATTGAAATTAAAATGATGTTAACACCCGCACGTGCAAGGATGCTTTCATATGTTTCCCAAAGACTGATCGAATGCCTATTTACGTCAGCAAACGCTGAGCCCGGAGATCAACAAACGGTAAAAACAAAGGGCTAATAGTAAATAGCGTATTTTTATCTCCATGACATTGCAGCCAGAAATAATCTGCACGTACGTAAGCTACAGTGACCTTGAACCTATTAGAGCACTCATGATTTTGATCACATAAAGGGAAGTCATTCTTTATGAATGTGACAATAAACCTTTGTAAAGCATGGTCAACAACCAAGTTTGTTGTAATGTTGAGATTAAAAACTTGAACATCACATTAAACTTCATTTGTATTCATTGCTTACCACGAAGGACGTGAAGAATAGCACTAGCAGCACGTACTATTAATAACAAAAGAAAACATCACGTGATGTTTTAGGCCCATGCTACTGCGCCCAGATAAAGTGGATGCTGCGACACTTCACGTGCATGAAGTCAGTATTTACACTGGGATCGAAGCGCGTTGACTACGTTCACACTGAAATATCAAAATTTGTCGCCATGTAGCTTACGGAACGTACACAATCACTTCAGGGCTAAACAAGTCAAATCTCAACGCTTTTCTCTTAACTCATCAAGAAAGTTTGATTCAAAAAATTTCTTGGCCGCCCGATGTCACCGACGTTGCTTGCTTGCTTTCTTAATGACGGCTGTTCCTTCCGAGACTGATAAGCCAACTTAACGTGAAATTGGCATGTTCTCTAAGCAGCCTAGCTGCAAAGTCTATGAGCAAACGCCCCTTTGAACCTCGCGATTACAGTTTTTCAGCTACGTTCAAACATACTGACGTTGGTGGCCCTGAAGTGAGAAGGAAAAAAAAACACACATCGTCAACAAGTCTCATTTTTCTTAAATTTGTTCTCGTTCCCGTGCGTCCTTTTCAGAGAGGTGGTTTTTAATGCGTTGCAGCGCTCTCTCAGGACGGTTCAAAACCACGAAAATCATGAGATTCTTAAAATATGAATATTGCTATAACAACAAAATGGTCTCCTATCGTTGCTAAATAACTGCAGTTGATGTTACTCTTTTCCGTTCGCACTGGTTTTGAGATTTCCAATTTTGTGTTTTTCTGATATTACAAGGAAGCATCAAAGAGTTGGGGGCAAGTAGTGCCTTAGTATACGTAGGCCTCCTCCGCATCAGATCTCGACGAATCTCGAGGCTGCTGATAGCAGAAATATCGTGCTTATCGCGATAAGGGGCTTGGTGTTTGACTGCCACGTCTAGCATTTCTTGTTGAAGGCGCCATTGTAAACACCTAAGACCAGTCACGCCCATCAGCAATACCTAGTAACAGCATTCATGCTACTTTCAATCAGGAAAACACATGCTTTCTCGTTATCTAATTCTTGACTTACTTAAGCTTATACATCTACCATACATCATATATTATACTCAAAATTTCTCCATCTAAGATGTTATGAAAGCTCGCCATCTTACTAGCAATGTGGAGCTCAATTGCTGCGTTACACTATCGTGAGGTAATTTTGATTCACGATGTTGTTTAGCAGAAATCTTGAATTAATTTCCAACTTATTTGCTTAAAACTTACGAGTGAGTCAAATTTATGTTCCAAATGGACCTTAAGAGTATTACTACCTTTTTCCACCTGCCATTGGAAAAAGCCATGAAAACCAGAAGATCATTCAAGTGTCAGAAGTTCCAGACAAAGTTAGCCTTCCAATTTAGGCGCATCTGATTGCTAGGGCAAGATACCAGCAAATCATACATCAAAGTATACAAAACATTAAATCAAAGTATACAAAACATTAAATCAAAGTATACAAAACATTAAATCAAAGTATACAAAACATTAAAACAGACGAAGATAAATAGTGGTCAGAATACTGGCTACAAGTAAGAAATTTCAGATTAAACTGTAGGAAATTTAGTATCCCTGGTCGAACCATCCAGCCTCAAATAGTGGCTATAGTCTAGGAAGCAAAGGAGAGGATAAAGATTCACACATTTAAATTATACACATGTTTGAAATTTTGTTCTAAAATTGGGTTACTTATTAAATTTGGTTTAGTTAAGACCATGGTGGCGCTTTCCTATTAGCATCGCACATGCTCGAGTATCTTATACTTAAATGATCATGAAAAGATAACAATCTCCTTCTCTAAAGTTAATTGTATTCATAGTACTCTCAGCGTTATCGCATACCTCAGATATGTCAAATATGGAAAAGAACAAAGAGTAGTTTGGCGAAGAGCCACTTTCCTTGCTAATACAATATTTACTGGCCAAGTGGTATTCACTAGCTAAAGTAGGATTTGATAGCCCAAGGAGCACTGAGTAGTTCAACTACCATTTTCTAGGCTATGTAGCGTTTACTAGCAGAAGTAGTCTCGATTGGCCTAAGTACCATTTTTCGATATCAATAGTAAATGTCGAAAGTCAATTCGTCATTCAACCTCGACTGTGCAAGCAGCAATTATTTGGCCAAGTTGCGCTCATTAGCTTGGGTTGTGTTAGGAAGCCAATACATTTTTAGAGTAAATTCTGTGATATAGTCACCAAAAGTAAAGTAATGTCAAATTGTTGCAGTCAAATTAACATTGTCACAACAACCGACGAGCGCATCGTAAATCACGTACCTGTTTCATGGTAAGGTCATACTAAAGTTTAGACAAAGAATACTAAGTAACTAACTCTAACTCATAGCCTAGTACTGTGACGTGATGGAGTTTGGAAAAGACAAGGAAAAGTGACCTTCACTTCATGCATGACAAGCGCATCATGGCGATTCATGTGAGTTCGTGGATAAATGCTGCAGTAGTGTAAAAATTGACAAGTCTGTTGTGAAAGGTTAATATCATGTATTAGGGGTGAGGAGTAACGATCTCCCAATAGATGACGAAAAATGAGTGTGGAAACAACATTTTAAATTATTGACTTTTAGGTTTCTACTGTGAGGACACCTTAAACGTTAAGGAAGCGAGAAATGGATGCTCAAGCCAGAGGTCAAAATGCATAACTTAAGGATACCTAAATTCAACTTCAATGCTAATTTAACGTTTTAGCCTGTTGCCTCTCTTTTTTAAGGCGAGCAACGGTGCCACTCCCTCGTCGTCGAGCATCCCAGTCTCTCCGTGAGCAACCAGTCCCTACGTAGTTCAGCCCTTGTTTACGTTGCACAGTTAACTTACGCCCAGTTAAAAAACGTCCACCAAGTACTTTATTTCACTCAAACGTTACCGTACAAATGCCGTTATTCACGCACTAGGGCAAAGGTCACATTTAAAAATGAGTGATATCACACTTCATTTGTCAAAGTTATGACAGAGGGAAGTCCCTTGCACTTTGTGACGGAAACCAATAGCGTGGATGTCTTCTTTGAATGTTTTTTGGCATGTTCTTAGTATTAAATGTATTTACTTTATTTGAACCAACGACTATGGGTCAATCAATTGTTGAATTTCTTAATTCAACCGCCCATAGGGAGCTACACGCGTTGATACATGAACAAAGGACTATAGCAGCAACAGCAACAATTGTTCAAAAGCTCTACATTGCCACACCTCAAAGTCTTCATAAAACGCTGTTCTGTTGAGCTGGGGGTCGGACCTAGTAGTGTGAGGATACAGGCTAATTTGTGTTCAAAAAAAGGTAAGAAGTATTTCTGATGGATTGGCCTTTGCTGTTTGATAGGATAGTCTGTGATTTCAAGTTTAATAACAGCAGTACGATCCCATTGTTATATATACTATATTAACATGTTGTTCTTGTTTTCCTAAATACTTGGACGATTTAAACAATACAACATGTTCCCTCTTTTAACAATAAGCATGGGTTGATCATCACCTGATTCAGTGAGTCATTGCTGCTTATTTGACAACATTGATATTATTCTCCCAGAAATGCGCTGTTGAAAACAACTATTTGTGAACTAATTATTTATTTTACAATCAAAGTCAATACACTGCGCAAAGCAAGCAGTCAAGCAATTCATGATGACCTTGTGATAAAGGGAGCACTGATTTTCCCTCATTCATCGTTAATATCAGCCTCTCGAGTCACCCCGTAAATGTTTTGTTTCAATTTTGTGTTGGCATCATTAAGTTGACGCTACATTGCAAAACAGAAAATCATCATCTACAAGGTAAAACGTGGTATGCAATACTTTTTTTTGTATCTAAGTCTAGTTTTGTAATACGTCTTGACAGGATATAGCTACAGACGGTAAAACGGGTTTCAACCACGAGGATTAGACAGAGAGAAATCGACGATACGAATTTGAATACTTAACTTGACAACAAACTGCTTTTCATGCTTGCCATTCACGGTGCCTAACTCTTAACTCGGTCAAAGAGTCGGACACTTCAGAGCAACATAGTTTTTTTCCTGCAAGTCATACCAATTTACTTTCAGTCTACATTGGTGTGATTTTTTATTTAATAAGTGCCAACATAAAGAGCTATGTGTATATTGCGGAGGGGCTGCAGGGAATTCGCTATCATTTAATGCTCAACTGTTTCGTGACATTATGAGACTACAAAGAACTGGGAATAGAGCGTGCAAACAAATATGTGCTTGTTAATGTATATCTATCAATCCCTTATTCCTGAACATGCATGGATCTAAGAAATTATCTCTTCAGACGAAGGGACGATTGAAGTGAAAAGAGGGTTGGACTTAACGCAAAATCTTCCCTCCCATCTCTCAATATTTAATAACTGTGGATAAGCTTTATCTATACTACGCTTAGCAAAGTGTGGTGCACGGCAGTAAAAATAGAGATTTGTAAGCTCGCTATTGTGTAAATTAACGTTAGCAAAAGTGAGACATGCCTCTGGTACGGTCAAATATGTTCAGTAGGACGTGGAGGTATCCTTGTGCATTGCTCATGTACTATGATTGCAGGGTACCCTTTCAAGTATTTGTATCGTAATTTGGCGTATCACACTTTGCTGTAGTGAGCTGATGTCTTATGGGCAAGGTAGTGTAGGCCCATCGAGTCTATCGTGGTAATATTGTCAATCATGTTAATAGCAAATTTTAATTGCATACGTCTGCAGCCAATGCAGACTTTGGGCTAGTCACTAGACCTCTATAACCACCCAACCTATCGGGTTACCGTTTCCCCACATCTCTTCATCGTTAGAACTATTAGCTATGCTGTAAAAAGAGGAGAAAGAGCACGTCTGTCCAATCAGATGACTAGCGTCGCTGTTCGTTGCTTCACAACTTCATAAACAACAGTCGGCCCTTGGCACGCTTATTGTATAGACTGCAGGTGGGTGGGAAGATGATGGTAAATTCATGCTAATTTATGCTTACTAAAATAGTGCAAAATGTCATTGTGTCTAACGAAAGTTTCTTTATCCACCATTCGTCTGCCATCTTCAACAACTGCTTTTTAGGGGGTGTGACAGCCCCATTGTTTCAGCCCTTCCACTTGTCATTACGGGAAGACAATAGGACCACCTATCAAGATTGTATTTAGTCGTATGTCGACGGCTTCTAGTTTTGTCCTGGCTGTCCTGGATGTTGAAGTAGTTGACGACTACTTATGTCTCATATTTTCCCCAATGCAGTTCGTTTTTTTCTAAAAGAAATTAATTGGATAAGACAACAACAGGGGGCTAACAGATATGATGATTAAACCAGATAAACTCGAAGCTTGCATTGTACGACTTACATGGGGATTTCGGTGGCATCCCCTTGATTTTTTTCCCAGTGAAATAGTAACATACGGACGGGTGTTGTCAGATTTATCTATTGTTCAAGATTTTCTGCAAGTACCCAAGATGGTTCGCAGTGTGTGTAGAATAACCTCGACCAAAAACCTATGTGAAAGTACTTCCGCAGTGTCAAAGTGTGTTCAGTAGAGGACTGCTTGAAAAGAAATGCGGTCGTTTCATTTTTAATTGATAACTGAATCTTCTTTTGAGGAGGGAACCAAGTCTGCATTTTCCACCATTGGAGGTTATTCTACTAAGACTACTTTGTTACTCAAACGTTGAGAAAAATTTCTCTTTGCTTTTCAGGGCGCTTGTTTTTTTAGACTTTCTAACTTCTTTTACATATAAAAGGCAACGGCCAAATTTCAAAACATTTGAAACATTCCTGTAAAACCATGTAGAGCGTAGATCGATGAACGTAAATATCTATGGGGTTGTGGATTTGGAGCTAGTCCAAATTAGAGAAGGGCTATCAAGTATGGAAATTACTCCCATTTTGTAAAAACCTAGCTGTAGCCCAGCTGCAATGTGATTCTCAAGAACATTCATTGTTGCCCCACACTAAGTGGGGCCATTCTAGCTTGGTGCGTGCGTGCGTTGTTGTTGTTGTTGTTGCTTCAGTGGAACTGAAACCGAAATCTCATTTTTTTAAAACCGGTTTGAGCCTTTTTCATAGAAATAATAGCCTATTATTTCTATGGCTTTTTTACATCTTGGGGGCTTGGGAACAAGCGTTGAAAGCGTGGCTTGAAAGGAACGGTTTTTGGAGTCGGCAAGGCAGGTCAATTTTCTGAAAAATGACAGCATATTCAAATAGGCGAAAACCAGGCTTCCTTGAGAAGTTACAAGAATGTGAAGACAGTGAGGAGGGTATCTTTTGGGTGTATACAGAATTTGGCCTCATGTATTTGACTGCTGGCCAGGATGACCTAAATACTTTTGCAGCTGGTAGTACTAAGTGCCCCAATCAAAAAAGTGGCATTAACCAGTGTTTCTTCCACACTTTTCACGGGATCAAACAATACTTGGGATATGTCGTTAACACCTTACAACGTGTTCAAATCAAAGGCCATTTTGAAAAGGTGTTTCATTGACCATTACGTTGACAAACAGCATTGATTGGATAGAAGAGTATCAATACAATGTTGTGCTTTGTAGTGTAGGCAGGTCACAGAAAAACATTCGTCATCTATATTCCTTATTGAGCAATTAACAAACATTGCAATTATTAGGTAAAGAAATATGTTCTTAGAGCAATTACCCCTATCGGCGACATCACTTTCCCTGTTAATGCAAAAACACAATAACACCATGGAAAAAACAATAGTTGTTTTCACTTCTTAATAATCTGTGTTGTATGGATTAGGCAAATATCATAAATTATATGCAAAACATTGGCTACTGCCACTTTCTGGCCATGAGTGGGGCACTTGGTACTATTGCTAGTTAATAAACTTTGACAATTTAAACTTCTACCAGAGCCCAACATAGCCTTAACAGAATACAGGAAATGCGCTGATAGGCAAGGCTGCCCCGCGAAAACCGCAAAAGAAAGTTGCAGTGCTAGCACAGTCACCAAATTCGTTGTAGAGAGTGGATGCTTGACCCTCGGGCTTGCCGCTAACACCACACTTTCGTGTTTGTTAGGAGTCCCTCGTAAATGTCAAAACACATCTAAAAATCTTAAATTCAAAACCAATGCTAAACTTGATGATTCAGGTCACCCACATTCTGACTTTCCACTTACAACTAGTAAACATCTTTGAAGTATGCAAATTGCTGTCTAAAAGGTTTCTCATACTTTAGAAGTGCTCGTCTCGTATATCAGCTGGAGTCGCATGTTTCAAAGGATGCTTTCCATCATCTTGTTTCCCATCATCTTGTTTCCCATCATCTTGTTTCCCATCATCTTGTTTCCCATCATCTTGTTTCCCATCATCTTGTTTCCC
>JANTCA010076606.1:1738-36335 GCA_024741275.1 Chironex yamaguchii
ACCAAAAGCACACCTTTGAAATTTCAGGCATGCATAGAGATATTTTAGTACAATTGCACAACATACATCTCTGGAGTGACATTAACAGACAACCTAATGTTACTTGTGGCAGAGAAAGGAAAGTTGCCAATCAATACAGGTAAATACTCCAGGAATATGTTTGGGGCTATAAATATCCAAAATCACTGTAATCAAGGTAATTCAAATTATCAAAGGTGGAGAGTTCAAAATGTATACTGACTATACAACTGCTCACCTCATAAGAAATAATGCAGAAGAGGTTGTAAACAGTCCTTATTGAGTACCTAATATGATACATCTATAACTATGCTGTAGAAAACTAGCTCATATTAATAAGGTATAGAACTCTTTTAGTTCATCACACAGCAGATTTGTAAGAAAAAAGTATTGGAAGATATGCTAATTCAGTAATATTGCAAGTCTTCTATAACATAACTGTTTGAGAGACTAAATCACAATTCAAAGAAAATACACAAGAAAGCAAAAAAATTAACACTATATGAATAGGGGCAAGGATCTACTAGAGATAGCTTAATGAAAACTTATTAATCATGTTTACAAAGTGTGGCAGCAATCAATAAGCTGAACTTAACTTTATGGAAATATGTAGAATTAATGCAAGCACCACAGGAACTGCATCTATACAGTATGGACAGAATATGAAAAATTGTTCTCCTTTCCTAGAACAATCTACCTGACATTTAGATTGCTTAACATTTTAAAATTCACAAAAAAAAATTAAGACAAAGAAGCATCAATTAGAGACAACACTGGCAATAACTTTAGCTTTAGAAACTTGTTCTAGCTTATTTTTACTCTATTTAATCTATTTATTTTACTGTTTAAGTCTACATCAGCACTGTTGTACCACTGTCACTTGTTCTTACAAAAGAGTATAATAATTGTAATAAAGTTTAATGCTATGCTGGCTGATGCTAGGACTATTTCAGATACATTCAGTGCTTTAGCAGCACAGTTCATGTCGATAACTATTATTTGTATTCCAAATATGACACTCAATTTTCAGTAGCTCAGTATCACCTATGATGTCAAAAATGGAATTGAGGGCGTGTTTGTACCAAACTAAAATTGCAACTAGTTAATAATTATTAATTAGATAACAAATCGCCACAGCTCCTTAAGTATGCCTTATAGCACATTATCTTTTAAACCAGAGGAAAAGACTTACTTGTTACATTGGATTCTTTTGAAAAGAGTAGTTTACAAATTAGACTTTGATCTAGAATTTACAATATTTAACTCTGCATGAAATTACTCTTTCTTGCTTTGGTTGAGATTATACATAATTTCTTTATAGAACTGTTGACATATTTACTTCAACATTAACAGTAAAAGGGCAAAAGTGGCCTGTAGGACCCGTTCCCTCTATATTTGTGTAATCAAAGAAGCTCATAAAACTGGCAGAACCACTCTTTGTTACTATTAAGAGTTAGATACTAAATCTTAATGCTTTATTTCCAAATGTTTAAGAAACACATGAGCCTAGCTGACAATTCCCTTAAGAGCATATTCTAAAGTTTAACTTGAATGGACAGGGACTATTTCATACTTGACTGGATATGAAATATCCAAGAAGGGTACCCGTCAGCTGAGCACAATCGAAGCGAGAGAGCAATTTGAGTTGTGGAATAACGAGCCAAAATTTTAATGTTACTGCTACCAAACCATATCTTATTATATGCGCTAATAACATTGTAAACGACAACTACTGTGAATGACTAACATGCTTAAGGGTTTTCTTGATACCCCATGGGCGATGGCTAAAAATTAAAAGAAATGAAAATCTGTCTAGGTGAGCAGACATTCAGTAATGTTGTAACAGCCTTTTATTACGGTATCGTACGTAAAAACTGGCATCACAGTTACTTTGTTAATGGCACACAAATTCGTCATACCACTATCACAAAACATCAACAAAAGACAAGAGTCGCTTTAAAAGACACCTACTGACGAAAAACTATCAACTTACATAGCCCGTAAACATAATTTTAACACCTACAAAACAAACTTTAAAACTCGTAGAAAACGATCTCTACTTACGCTCGCATTTACGGTCCCTACAATACCGTCCACTGCTATACGCTAACAGAACTAATATCAGAAACAGTCTTACTGCCATGGCTCGACTTCCACCTGGGAGAGCCTCCATGTTAAGTCGAATGTTCGTAAATGACCTTTTACACAAACGCATGCTCAAATAAGCTCACTTCAACTGTGACGTGTCATTGATAGCAACTAGGAATCTCCATAAGGGCTTCCCCCCTCAAAATTTGACGTCGAGTCTGAGACTACTGAAAATTTGGAGAGAGTTTACAGTTGTCATGGAGATGAAACACAAAGGCCTGGTACAGAATATGCCTAAGAAACATGGCCTGAGGCCTTGTTTACTTCAGTTCATATTACTTTGAAATTTCTCTTCATGCAAGAAAGCATTTAAGAACACAACAATCAACAAAAACTTTAACGACATTACAATAAGCAGCAAAGTTAACGTTAGATATTACGGAAAGTTGGAAATTTGCATGGATGGGAATTTGTTAAGGAGGAACTCTCTCAGTAGGTAAACTAACCGAGGAGAGAGCACCCCTTTTTTAAAATCATATTCTATTACTTAACTCGAGATATTTTTCTTTATCAAACCATTGATTCAACAAAAAGAATTTTAGAAATTACTACTATTTGGTGGAGAACAAACGTAATTTTGGTCTATTGCGAAAACTAATCACTGAGGCGGATTGATTGATGTTGAATGGAATGCTTTTCCAAGATTTTGCTTCAGCATGTCTGTGATCTTATACCATATTGCACGGTGTTTTCCTGTGTCATAAAAGTACCATCCTTGCTAGCCTGCCTTGTATCATACCGACGAACATCTGATATCATTGTAAAAAATTTGTGAAAGTAAGTTAAAGATAACCTATTAACAGCCTTAAAGACAAATGAAAGCAGCTTCAGATCACGTAAATCATGTAGTTTAAGATTCCCTGCTTCAAAGAAGTTGGAGAAGATATAGAATTAAAAGTTTGGGAAACAATAGCTCTAGCAACTTTATTCTGTACAGAATATATTGGTTTGGATGTGGATGTCATAGGTGAGACCCCAGACAATGATGCCATATTGAGGAAAAGAGGCAAATAAAGAGTAATATAAGGAGATTAAAACATAAGTAGAAAGATGATGCCTTATTTTGAAGAATACTCCATATGATCTTGCTAACGTTTTGGAAAGTTCACTTAGGCGACATTTCCTGCTTAAATGTTCATCCAATAGGAGACCAAGAAACTTTACATATTTAACTTTCTTAACATACTCCTTACCAATCTTTATGTTAACAGAAACATTCAAAGAATACTGTGGAGAATGAAAAATTTAGTTTTATCAACATTTAGGGCAAGCCATGGTGGTCACAATCATAACTTTGTTTCTGTCCTTTTCATAGGAACACTCTGTCTATTTACATACGTCTCTAAGGAACAAGTGCAAACGGCGATAAATGGATATTTGTACGCACAAAGCACATCCTGCTTGTAAGCATATACCCAATATACAGACACTAATAACATGATAGATGATCGGAGTTCAACTACTAATAGTCTTTCGACTTTTCTATTCACCTATTTAACAAATTTAAAAGTGATAACAAATGTAAATCCATCATCAGAGAAGCTGTTTAAAACAAAATACAGCTCAGTTCATGTTAAAGCTAAATGCTAACCATTGACAAGTGCTTCCTGCAACTATTTTCCACTCAGGTTTGCCAAGGAAATGGCGCAACTTTTAAGAGGATTTGTTCTCCCAATTTTATTTATGATCTGCATAAAAGTGACCTAAATTACAATACTTTTACCTCCCCCTGTGATTGATCCCTTGTCGTACTCCTTACTGTAATTGCTCATTTATGAATTTATCTTTCGTCATCGTCAACATTTGCCGGTTTTTGACATGAAGGCCGGCCGCCTTCGTTCGCATTTTTGTCTGTCCTGTTTGCAAGCTCGATGTGTTAGCTGAAGTGAACATTGTGTTACATAGCTATCCGAATTTGTCGACGATACTATTCAGTGTGCCAGATTCTGACGAGTTAACAATTTGAACGGACAGACGTAACTTGAATGGTCTTAGAATCAACTCATCTATGAGCAAGTCGTAGTACTGGTCAAGTACTGGAATAAGTAATTGCAGATATCGTTGGCGCTATGTGGGACTCCGACAGCAACAGCTTCCCATACTGATGACATTAGTTATATTGTAAATATACCATATATAGTTAAATATATTGATGACACTGCCTCCTTTTCGTAGTATGAACCATGTTGCATTCTCTACAGTACCATACATTTCTAGACAAAGAAATTAATATCTCCATTTATTCGAATTTACGAAAACAGCAAGCTTTAAAGACTTTGAAAATGGCTGATGATAGCTCACCGCTAATATAAATGTGTGTCTCTGTTGAAGAAGTATTCTAAGTTAGCTTTTCAAATCTGATTCCAGCAATTACGAATTAAATTCAAATACTCCATCTGTTTCTAAAACATATGGAGACCATCACATAAAAGCTCTTTTTCATGGAAGAAATGAATACCTTTCAAATTAGTGATAAATCCTCCACAGACGCGGATACAAAGTGGGGATGACAGGGCTTGAGCCCCATGCAAATTTTCAATGATTTTTTTATCGTGTCTAATTAGGAAGTAAAAGAATTTCTTTGTAATATTTTACGCTTAACGCCAATATTGAGCATCGCATTTAAAGAATTTTGCTCAAAAATCATGCAAATTATTCATCTGCTATAAAAAATTCAAATTTTGGTTTCAACATTATTTTGCACAACTATTGTGCTTGTTCCAATTATCAATGCACTAATTTCAATGTTTTTTCGGACTGTTTGTCAGAACTGGTCCACATTTTGTCATCTCTCCTTTTCAAGAAAACTTTATTTGGAGGGAGCTCCACTCCAGTTTTAAAATCTCGAGGATAACCAATCGGCCTTTGTTTTCTAGAAGCAATTTTCTGGCAGGAGCCCAAGCGATATTTAAAAGATTGCAGCAAACCAATCATTGATGCAGCTGAACAGGGCTTAGAAATGACGGGAGCCCCACAATTTTTTCAAATGTTTTTACAAGGCGATGAACAACGATCTCAAAACATGTTCTGTCTTTTTTCTTGGACTTGGCCAGTTGCAACATATTGGTTTGGCATGGCCGCCATGCTGTCTTCTTGATGCAAGAAAATTTAAAGTTCACACGAGAGGATAGAAGCCGGATAAGGGGGAAGGGGGGCGGCTGTCCCTTGCCATTTCTTGAGGGGTGGCACAGGGGTGTGGAGTGCAAATTTTGAATTATTACGACTTTTGTTTTACAACAAGTTGTATTGAGATCAGCAATCATCATTAGTATTAAATTGAAAACGATTGATCGGATACAGCATAGCACCTACTTTTTCAGTCTTAAAGAAGACAGCAATTGTTATTTCGTAGTTGAAGCTATATAGTACAAGCTAATCCGAAAAATGAAGAAGCTCTGCTTGAGGCAATACCGCAATCATGAGAATTTTAGGAAACTTTTTGCTTTTTAATTCAACATTCTATCTTATTTGTATGTTTTCAAATGCTTATAGTCATAATCTACAGAAACAGCAATATTTTAGAGTGATGAAAATATTATACCCACTCCATGTTGATAATGGGACATTAGTACTCAGTTCGTAATTCTCTGGTTGGTTCGTTGTTCGATGATTGATACCAACTTTGAACCAACTGTATCCATGGCCATTAAAGCCTAGGTATTCCAAGGAACTGGGCATTCTGTACACGCCAGTGAATATGACATAAATTTATAACCCTCCTATAATAAGAAGGGAATTCTACAACATGTTTTGTTCCAATTCAATGATAATGGAAAATGCAAGGGTGTTTTCTGGTAATCTGAGGGGCGCGCCTGCTCTACGTGTTAAACTTATTTGTGAGCTCAATAAAATTGTTCATGTCTATTCTTTGTACCAGAATGCTTTGAAGACAGTAGAAGAATTCCCTGGGCATATACAGAGGTTTTTTTACTTGACTATACATATTTCTTAACAACGCTCATACTTGCCCTCTTTAAAATATTTACATTTACTGCTGGTGGATAATGCATGGCCAAACTGTGATCATTGCCAATATTTTCGTATGCATCTATTCCCATTAATTTCCTACGCCCAAAATTAGAGGAGTTAGTAACTCTTTATACATTTAGTGAAACATATCCAGAAGTAAATTGAAGCCTACGAGCATTGTAATTAAGATCTTTCAACTAAAAGTTGTATCTTGCAGTATGCGCTTTTCTCTTCTATTGCTATTAAGTGGAAAATCCGCTTAGGTTTAGCTGGTGCGCTTCCTATAAATTTACATTTCCTTCAAACATGTCTTTAGCATTTCCCCTCTTGATACACTTTACAAAACCTTTGCTGTCTCTTGAATACAGTTTTAAAACCCTATGTGATATTCGGAGCATTTTTTGTCTTCTTAACTTGCCTGTTATAAAAGTAAATCTTTCAAAGGACTTGAAACAGAGTTAAGCACACTATTAAAGTTATTTTTCCTTGGAAACTAAGAGTTTCTGGCTTAATACCCTAAGAAAAGTTACTAGTTACTAGATTTTTTTCTCCCAAGTTTCTTTTGCCGCTTACCTTTAAACGTTGCAACTACTGAAATTGAGCAACAGTAAAATCTTTCTTACATAACTGTTACCATTTCCCCTTTTAAATACAGTAGCAACAAAGTAAAGTCTTCTCTGTTTTTTAATTCTCCTCAAAGCCTGTCATTCTAGTACAACCGACGTAGTACAACTGTCAGAAAATGTCATCTTATTTTCTCTGGGTTTTTTACATAAATAAAGTATTGAGAAATGAAGAATAAATGGCTAATACGTCTGATCTTCGATACTTTCTTTCTGGAGAGATTAATAAATCATACCGTCTTAATTTGATGTTTGCTTGGGAGGATCATGAACTTACATTGCAATGTAACTGTCTGAGATCTTGTCATCGTTACTGCAAAAAGAATAAGACAGGTTAAGATGGTGAAGAATCATAGAAATTTGAAATGCCAACTAATTGTCGACTTTCGGGTAGATAAACTTAATGCAAGCTATTGTCGAAACTTAAACGTTACCCAACACTAATGAGTACCGCGAGCAGTTGGTGAAAATAAATCGAACGAAAGACTTAACTGCACATTTATTACAACACTTTTAAGCTTAATAGCAGCACTACGGTACATACCGAAGGGCCATTACAGTGAGGAACAAAATAAAAAACGCTTTACATAAGCAATCGTGATTTAATGAGCAAATGACAGGGCAGCTATAACTTTTTTTGAGTATTTAAGACTTGAATTATTAATGCAATTTCTCACCAAGTCAAATAAATTGTTTACAACAGATGCAAAAATTATTCGGAGTGTAAAGTATTATCCCACTGGGCGAGAATAAACTTAACGTTCCAGCATTTCTACTATAGTCCTTACGCAATCAAACTTTTCAGTGGCCAACTCGTTGTCTCATAATGCAATGCTAGGATGGCGCTGTGGGGTGTTACGGGGGGTAATTGCCCTCCAAATCCTTAATGATACCCCGACGACGGGGAATTAAAATATCCAAAGAAAAAACTATTTTAGGCACTTGCACTTGCCGAAGATAGAAAATTGTTGTCCGAAGACTATGTCAGAAAACCTTCATCCAATGGCATTAAAGAGGAAGAAAAAGGCACCAAATATGATTAAATTCGTAGACATGGATACTGTATTTCCATAAGGTTTCAGGGATCTTTTGTTTGCCACAACAGGTCGTTGTAGTAGCTAATGATTTGTGTAAGAAAATGTTTCATTCCAAATTACATATGATTGATTTCCTTTACGATAAAGAATATTATAAATAGAGTATTTTATCGACGAGACAAGTTCGGAAGTAAAGGCTTCAATTCTCCGTATCAGTTTTTAGTCAAGTAAATGTACTAATTCAAAAGAGATTATGCAGTGGAATTCAAGAACATTTGTCGGCAATAATTACCAAATCGTGAGCACATGAGCTCTTCTGTTATTGTCGCCGCGTAATGTTCAGGCCGCTAGCGCCACTCTTGAAGCAATGCTCCCTATCTGCAGTGTGTAGAGATGGATTTTGAAATAGTAATCAGCATAGATGAAAGCTCTTTAGCAAGTATTGCAAAGATCTGCAAAACACCAGAAAACACCTTCAGAGCAATGTGGAATGGAACAAGAATTTACTGGAAAAGAAGCATGGACGGAGAGGAAACAAGAGATGCATCTAAGGATCAATGGACATGTGACATTCTTTTGCCGTCCTTGATACATTTATCAACTTTGGGAGTTCCAGTTGAGCGAACCGTCCTTTGTCAAAGTCCCTTGCATTATCTGGGCTGAGCTCTTTTTATGATTTGGCGAAAAATTATCAACTGCCACAGGACCTTCAAACTGAAATTAAAGCATTTTGTGATGTTTATGGCATTGATTTGTATCAAACTGTCATTTGGTTGATGCATATACCATATTGTGGAAATCATATTTAATTTTGGTAGCCCTTCCATTCAGCTCAGTTTCTGTAGAAAAGTCATTTTCAGGGCTTAAAGGTATGAAAACAAGCATTCGTTCGGATGTAAAAGCAACTTGAGTCACTGCTCTTAATGTCTAGGAAAGAAAAATCTTGCTTTCTCTAAACAAAGACAAAATAATTACGTAGTTTCAGAAAACAGCTTCTTATCTTATGAAACCATTAATGTAAACTAAATTACGTGACGTAAACTGATATATAATTCAATGGGTAAAGACTAATTCATGGATAGGACAATTGTGTGTTTTACTCTCTCGTGTCGTTCGGAAGCATCTCCCGAAACGATCATTATTAAGAAGCCGTCGTCTCTCCTATTACAACGGTTATACCATTTAAACATTTGTCTCTTTAAATCTGTCAGCAAGCTATTCCTTTCTAATGCCTTTACTTAATTCCTTACCCATTAAGCTGTCCTTAGCTCACGCCAGCTGATTCTTAAAACTTTTCTCCATAGCCTTACTTCATAGGTGTTATTCTCCTTTTATCTTCTTTTTCTTGTCCAACGTTCACATCCTTTAAGGCCACTAACGATGAAAAGACTTTGATGATAAGACCCGCAGCCCGATGTTCACTTCCTTGATGTTTCATGTTTTATTTAGTTGTGTTTTAGTACCTTTTGCTATATAAAACCAGCCTACTGATAATGTTTTGCCTATTGTCTCGTTTCGCTGTAATCACTGAGGCAAGGAACTCGAACCTATGCAACTGTTTTTTATGTCCGAGTTTGAGCCTTCCTTCTGATCGTAGTGGGGAATATCTTAAAGCCATCCATTTATAAACTCGAAAGATGCAAGTTATGTGAAAAAGAAAGTCTGTGACCGTCTTCAGAGAGTTTTTATTTCGAGGAATATGTTCCGTAAATAAAGATTTTCTTCTACCAATCTAATGATATTGTCCATACAGTAATAAGTAGGACTTGTGACACTAAAAACCCCTCACTTTTGCTGTTCCTTTACCGGTGAATTCCTTTATTCAATTCAAATCATCTGTCATCAGCGCGTTTTCGCCTTCGACGATATCTTTTCCCATTAACTCTGAATACGACTCCTGTCATTCCTTTTGTCTGCCGATTGTCAGTCATCTAGCCAGCG
This sequence comes from Chironex yamaguchii, assembly GCA_024741275.1. NCBI lineage: Eukaryota > Metazoa > Cnidaria > Cubozoa > Chirodropida > Chirodropidae > Chironex > Chironex yamaguchii. The sequence goes on from JANTCA010076606.1 coordinate 11,475, forward strand.
TCCGTCAAAGATGCTGACCTAATCCAACATGACTTTAATGTGACTGCCAGCATAAGTGTTCCCGAAAACTTGCTATAGTTTTCTAAACACAATATAAACAGGAACGCCGGAGGGTGCAGAGCGGAAGATTTCTTACATTTCTTTTGGGGCGGCAGGGAGTAAAAGTGCCCTTTACAGGAAACAGTAAACCTTTTACCCATTCTTGACCCGCCCCTAAAAGATCTTTGTTGAAGCTTGACGAATTCAAGTTTTGAATTACTATATTTTGTTCAAATCAAGAAAGCAAGCCAAAATTATGAAACACTTTGCCCGACAGTTACTTTTCAAAACGGAAGCAGTTAGTAAGGTGTAAAAATTTTCTCATTTCCCTGTAGCTGCGTTTTGTCTTAGACAAAAATGGAAGGTCATGTTAATACTTCATTATTCTCTCCGGGGTCAACAATATCATCATTATGATGATGATTACGCCAATAAAGTTGTGGTTGATGGTGATCATAATAAAGAAATTACGTTTGCAAAACACTTCCCCCTTGCAATTTATTCCTTCCTTCTACAAAACAGCCATCTCACGCTTGCAATGCTAAACTGACTGCCAAAACAAGCGATTCTGCCATAGGCTATCATTTACTAGAAAAATCGGAAAGTACAAAGACGAAAATGTTCGGATAATTGGCATAGCTAGATCGTTCTTCCATCTACATGTATTGGAGTCTGTCTACATTAAAACGAGAAAAACAGGACTCCGTAACCGGAGAGAGTTCGTTTTTTCACTTGAACTCTTCTAATAATGCTCTTTTTCATATTCCTTTTGTCTGCTTTCTCTATTTTTTATGATTGGCTAGTTTTGATACATGTTTCTTATAAATAGAATGCCATCTATCTATACTTTCCATGCTGATGATTCATACTCCGAAGAGTGTCAGACGAAAATAGCTTTTAAGTACTTTTCTAGTGCAACGTCGCAAATTTTCAAGTTTTGTACCACAAAAAGATTGTTCGAATACAAACGCAGTAATGAAATTGATGCTTTATAAATGCCTTTACAGCTCCAAAGTTTTTATTGTTTTAAAATATTTTAAACTGTGAAGCGCTTCTTGCGAATCTTTTGACCCTGAATGCGAGTTACTTAAGTTCAATTAGGACTAATCTATTTAACATAGAATTTTTTAAAAGATTTGCTGGTAAATGAGAGTATCCTCCTCCCTAAAGCTAAAGGGATTCTACTGTTATGCTGGATTTATAGTCTTGCTGTACAACATGTTGCAAACACGTCCCGCAAAATGTGATGTAATGTGTATGATAGTCTATCCGGCACGTTGGATATCATCTGTTCTAAGGAATTATTTCCACTTACAGCAAAATTTATTGCTGGAAAGCAATTTTTCTGTAATTAAAAACTTTTAAGTATTTCACAAAGCTGTGTAGCAAAACAAGATAGCAAACGAAAGCAGTGTAGTAAAGGGGATACTGATCGAGGATGAAACATGTTAGCCAAGTCACAAACATAACAGCAAAAAGTTTAACAGAAATTGAGCAACACAAAACGTCATGTTTGGTAGGTCATATTTCAAAGGTTGTTGGTCCCTTTGATCGTCTTGTAAAGCTGCAAAAAGAATCTTTGAACATCTACCCTGTATTTTTGAACCAGTAAGTCAGATGCGTATCGACTTCTTAAACTGTTCTCGGTATAGTGATTTATCATCAGTTAGTATTGAAGAATTTCGTTTAAACTGGTTTTTAAATGTTATATGTTGGTAGCCTCCTATGATGATTTTTGAACATCTGTCTTGTCATGCTAAAACAAAAGAACTAACCTTCTTCATAGCTGTAGTTTGTTAATCAAAGTTCTCTGCTTGATATTCCAAAGTCTAAAATATGGATCTGGCGTAAGTTGTTTTACATTCTTTTATTTGACGGAACACAGCGAATGCCCTTTACGTTACACCTTTGGAAGACGATTTTGTGACAATGGTCATAAAAATTCGCTACAAGTTCTATAGCGACATTTTTCAAACTGTGTGTTTGAGTTGTTTCTGTAATCTGATTGGCTTATATTTGGACGATCGCCAAGCGCACGACGAAAAGTTAAAACAGTTTGTCTTAACGTACAGCTTTAAAAATGTCGTCATAAAAATCGCTGAGAAGTTTTCCGTCGATCGAGCGTCACTAAAGTCACTTGGTGGAAATGCAAGGTTCAGGTTTGGATGACGACAATATTTGAGTCTGGGAACTAGCTTGTGAGGGCACTGTTGATTATCCGGGACTTTCCCAAGTTGTCCTCCGCTGCACGCTCTGCAACACTGGTTGTGAAAAGCACGGCTATGGATGGAAACGGTACAACGACCGAAATGAGTGTAGGGCTGTGGAAAATTGTAGTGGCCTTGTTTAGTAAACAGTAAGAACGTAATAACATGAACTTTTCCTTGTTCTTAAACCTTTATCAATTTTGACAAATGTAGATAGAAAGGAACAGACAGTTGACACTCTCGGATAGGTTTAAAGCCTGTTGGCTTATGCTTTCAAGCTTCTAAGCTTAAGAGTTCTCTCCTTTTGGTGAGAATTCGCTACCTTGCTCCCGTCAAGAAGTTGAGGATTATGGACCTGAAAGAAGTAAGTAAACCACTGTGTAACGTCTGCAAGGCGCAGTACGTGAAGTTATACGACCGTGATCGTGTTTCTGACAAACGGTTTTTCGCAGGGATTGGCCTTCAGTGTTAGTGCCGATTGTGTTCCATTTCGACAACTAGATTACACCACAACATTTGGAAGACGAAGTCAGCTTTTCGGTTGACTGCATTCCTTTCTCCAGTGCATCGATTGAAATTGTGTCTTAAGTTACCGTGTATACAAGGTGGCTCAATCAATGCTGCGTATTGGCTTTGTACACCCGCGATGTAACTGCCTTTTTTGTTGTCAAGACCGCTCGGATGATTTTACTTGATGTATATCATGTCGACGAGTTACACGTTGTGATTTCAGTGCATTGGTCGCGTTTCATATTACGTATTAACATCGTCAATTTTTCTTTGTTTGCCTGCTATTGATTGTAAAAATGTTTTTGTAATTGCGAGAATCTGGTCTAGTCGTCCAGTTCGCACGGCATTCATGGTCCCTCCCAGTTCTTTTGAGTGCACTCTTTCGACAGGCGTTAAATCACACTTGCATCCTAGTGACGGCAGGCATACACACAGCGCGTAACTAATTGTAGTTATAGAGGGAGCGAACAACAAAATAGAACCCAGCAATAATGATGCATTTCTTCTTGCAGGGTAAAGGTAAAGCCGGAAATATGCCTGCGCATGGTATAGCATCAGGTCCCGCTACGAAGGAGAGTAATCCAGATCCGTTTACTCGAAAGTCATCTGTGAAGAAAATAGTGAAAGGTCAGAAGAAGCAGCAGGGATCTTCGCGATTTAAGACGAAAGGAACAACCGAAATACAGCCACTGGCACTTCTCAAAGGTATTGCTAAAATTCTGCGTTATTTCGTTATTAAAAGTAGTATGTTCCTCTCTTCAACGAATCTGAGTTCTTTGTCTGTTCAACTTACTTCTTGATTTGAGATCTACTTGCAAAGCAGGATTGCTCGTTGCTGAAAATAGGGGGATCTGTTCTCGTTAACATTGCCGATAAAGTTCACAAATAGTAGGCCTCATCATCGTTATTTGCAGTTAGAAATTACGACATGTTCGTTTTATGAAATTAAATGCACGCTGGTAAGGTAAAAAGTATCGTGGCCATAGTATTAACATGAAAGTGGTTCTTCCTGGTCCCTGTAAATCAGCGCATTGTCAAGTGTAATGATGATAAATGCATGTCGGGTAGCCATCTCAATATTAAGGATGACAGACAAGGTAATGCCAGTGCTGGTGTGTCTTCAAAACGCCAGGTGAATAAACTGTCAACATCGCATAAGGAAAGCTTGCTTATCTTGTGACCAGTGGCGTGTTGTCGGTTTAGCTGTATATGAAATGGATGTGACCACTTCTATCTTGTCTGATGTGTGAACAAGGTTTAGGGACAAAAGCATTTGTGTTACCATTAACAAAAATCATACTGTTCTTCAGAAACAAACAAGTTCTGTCAGTGAGTCTTAACACTTCCAATCAGATAATTTTCGCGCGCATATTAACTTAGACCTTATGAGCTGTAATTTTTAAGAACCATTGTACGTTGTTTTATTGTTATTGCGCATACTGTGGTGTTTTATTTATTGTCCAACACAAGAAAATACCACGTACTAGATCACTGTTTTTACTAGTCAAGACGTGAATGATAAGCATGGAATCCTTACCTGTTTGTGGTCGGTAAGGTAACAGTTGACGAAACAAGCATTATTAAAGTATACTTTATTCACTTCACTAAAAGCTCTGCTGTCAGGTGTAATAGGGCGCTGTGTAGCATTTTGGCCTTGAATTCGTAACTTCGAAAGTTGTAAGGAAAGCCCTAGGGCTGTCTTTCTAACATACATATACAAAGGAGTTGCTTGGCTTAAGATTTAATTATTGTTGTATTTGCAATTGTTTGCTTTTTAAACTACTTGTGTTCCGACAGTGAGTAAGTATGACTACTACTGTGTTCTGTTATGTATGATACATTTGTGACGATGATTTATAAATTGTTAGATGTCATCGTAACCTGCAGTCAGCCAGGAATCTTAAGGTGATAAATGTTAAGGATCATACAAACCTAACATTGTCTTGGTTATTGGTTGATAGTAAAACAAGTAACTTTATATAGATATCATACAAAGGTTTCGGATCAACTGATATTGTTACTTTGAAGGCTTGCAAAGAAGACAGTATTGTTTAGTGGAGCGTTAACACATCCAGTAGTGCTCAGTTACATGTCTGTTTCAATGCAGATGCCTGAAATTTTAAGAGTTACCGAAATGTAAATACTGGATTACTCAGAGAGATCTCAGGCTTGAATTTGGTAGTTGGCCTATTTCCTCTAATTATAGATCTATCTATAGACACTTAAATCATAGCCTTCCCTTTTTTGCATTATGCTTAGTATAGTCCTTAAGTACTGTGAGTTTGTTATAGATCCCAATCTTTACAAGAATGAGTTTAAATAAAAGGAAAATATAAAGAATCATAAAGAAGCAATTTTGCTAGGAGAGTATTGCCAAATGGATTTTTCTTCTTTGGACATTTTTGTACAAAAATCATTGTTAAGTTCTTTAAGTTCTCTGCACTTACTTTATGTTTAATAGCTCTGAAGATGACAAAATACATTGTTTTGGGAAAAATAGTAGTCTAATTGATTTGATAAACTATGAAAGTAAAAGGTTACATGATTATCCTGTTTGAGCCACAGTTGATCCATAAGGCTTGACAGCATCTTTCACTACCTTCCTCTATCTCTTTCTACCAGTCTGGATTCATCACATGTTTACCACCCCAGTTCCTTTCATCACATTGTTCATGGGAGACCTCTCATCTTTTCCTTCAGGTGTCCTTAGATTCTAAGGCAACCTTAGAATCTTTCTATGGATTTTTAGAGCTTGCCCTGTCCATCTCCTGGACCTGATCATCTCACCAACTGGGCATGGTTTGGTCTTGCAGTAAAGTTTATCATTTTTTATGGTCATAGGCCAGAAGATACAGAGTATTCTCCTGAAACATTTTCTCTAAAACATTTCCAACCTGATAACATCACCAGAAATGTATAGCTGCATTATAGTATTGATCTTGGGCAAGGGCGGCTGGGAGGCAAAAAAGTAGGCATTAGAACCAAAAACATTGTGTCGCTTTATGAAGGGTTTAAGGGTGGGAGTCCAGCTGGGAGCAGCTATAAGCCTCCATGAAGGGTTTAAGGGTGGAAGCCCGCTTAAAAATACATGAGTCTTCAATGTAAAAGACTCCTGATTTTACCCAAATTACCCAAGCTACTATCTTGAAAAACGTTCAAATCTACGTCAATTATACGTCAATTATACGTCAATTATACTACTTGAATCCATTTACAACTGTTTTTGTGCTAGGGACCACAAAATTTTGTGTATAAATTTTGGATAAGGTCTCCCATCTTTATTGAAACGCAGACTCTGCTCGTGTGTCAGACTTGCTTGAGATGACAAAAGTTCAAAAATGTGAGAAACACCTCAATAATAACCTTCTTAAACAGCACGATTCATTATTCCAACAGACGATCGATATGCCTCAGCCACCAAGGTATTAGAAATGAAAAACTTATACCTTGGCCCTGTTGACCTATTCTTATAACGGCACTTGACAAAGGAATTTTGTAGGGAAGGTATTAGAAATCTTAAACTAATACCTTGCTCACAGCAATATCATGGCTCCATTGCTCAAAAGAAAATCTGTCAGTAAGGATTATGAGAAACAAAGACCAGCGCACAGATATATTGGGTGTCTATGGTGTGGATGTTGCCTTGCACCTCACAAGTTGTTTTTCCTTTGACATGATGTAATTCTATTTAGTTTTTTTTTATTTACTTAATTCAAAAACAAGGTTGCTAAATTTGAAAAAAATGGTATTAGACTAATACCTTTAATACCTCCCCCAGCCACCACTGATCTCAGGCAACTACAAAGGTGAAAGTCAACATGCAAATAATAGAGTTTATGAATCCGTTGCCCACTAGGACTTGAAATGTTGCTCACTAAACCTTTTGTTCATGTGGCACACTGATTACCCTTGGTTCCTGGTCAGTTATGGCAGATGCTGAATGAGATATACTTATATGATGCTAGTCACATTATTATTGTCTTAGGTTGTATATGTTTTTGCTAAGTGATCATCAGCTAAGTTCTCTCACATTCATTTATGGATCCCTGTATTGCGATGTTGACTACTGATCTCTTGTGGACTCATCTGACAGCTGTCACTGACTTCATTGGTCTAAAAACTGATGGTCCAGGTTAGTTCAGCAGCATCTACAATAATAATAATAATAATAATAATAATAATAATAATAATAATAATAATAATAATAATAATAATAATAATAACCTCAAAGAAAAAATTAAGTGCTTTTGATACTATCTGTTGTCAAATTTCAATCCAAACTGTATGCTGCTGGGGTAGATTGTAAAGTCAGACAAATGTATTCACAGTGTTGTTTCCCACAATGTAGAAGCATTCTCACAGTTCTTTTATACAATTAACCAGTAAGCACAAAACATTGTTTAACAGTGTATGTTACTCTAGTGTTCCTTTCTCACCTAGTCAAATTTGATTTAAAATCCCTTTTACAAATTTGACGATGTGAAACCACTTATGCCATCAATTACTGCCAATGATGATTATTAATATCCTGTTGAAAAATCAACATTCTTTGAAAACAACACTTGAAAGCTGAAAGTGAGCAGCAAAGAAAAGTACTAACTTTATTTGTTGGCTTGCTGCATGCCACAAATAGACTTTTTTTGTTTGCTCAATATGATGAATCACAACCATAACTCATCCTACTCACCAGTGCATATGGACCTTGATCCTTACGTTAGCAACAGTGTTTCTTCCACAGATTCTGGGTAATGAATGACAGGTATGTGAAACCTGATACAGTTAACCTATGGATTCCCTGCATTATGTAGCTGAAACACTTCTCTTGTGTTAACATAAGCAGGACAGCCCTAATGCAATATAAGAACCATTTTTGTGTATCTGTCAATGAACACACAGGTGTATGTTCAAGCGTGCATGCCTGATCAATGGAGCAGCTGTTTCTTTGTATGATATTCTTTAGTAAAGTTGGTTGAATACAGGTAGTTTCTGTTACTGATATTGGTGCAGTTGACAGTTGAATTCGCAGTGAAGCTTACCTACAAATCAAATTTTTCGGTTTCTATTACTGACATATATATATATTTATTTTACAAGCAAGTTAATATATTCAATATACAAAGATAGTTAAGGATTGTCGTGTTAAAAGTGGGTTAAGTAGTGTTAAAAAATTTTTTAGTTGAAAGGGTTTCATAAAGTTGTAAGTGGGGTCACTTAAAAGTACATAATTGGTCACAGTTAAAAAACTTCGTACCAGATACTTGTTTAAAGGCACTATTTTCCCTTTCCATGTTCAATGTATAAATGTCAGTTTTTAAGAGACATGTGTCAAATATTGATGGCAACAGTATCTTAGTATTAGTATTGTTTGGTTTCTGCATGCAAGCAACAGTTATTTAGTGCCCTATGTGAAAGTTGGTTTCCTGTTTTGAATCAATGTTGTTTCTCTCTAGATACAACACCACAAGAGCAGCAAGACTTGTTTATCAAGAAATTGCAACAATGCTGGTATATTTTCGATTTCATGGATGCAGTTAGTGATTTAAGAGGGAAGGAAGTAAAAAGGGCCACTTTGAATGAGCTAGTGGATTTCATAACATCAGAGAGAGGAGTATTGACTGAGCCTGTCTATCCAGAAATTGTTAAAATGGTGTGTATTTTTATGTAGGTGTATGCATGATAGTATGTATGTGTATATCTGTATTTCAGCCCAAGTCCACAGGCAGTGGCGGACACTTCGTTTTTCATTACATAAGGTAAACATTTGTCATTACCATGAACTTGAAACTCGAAAAACATGGGTAATGCCCTTTAATTTGTATTTGGTGTAATTTGGATGTCTTTTGTAATGACCATGTCTTGAATCAATTTATGAATCCTAAATCAATTTAGGTCTTTGTAAATTATTCATGGATCGGAGAGAAACAGTTTATGGCTATGTCCATGACTATATCTGAGTCCTCCCTATAGGCTGGAATTCAGGGGCGGTGCTGAGGGGTATTCAATGTATTCACTCAATACCTATTTTTTCTAAGATATCCTTATATTTATTTTAGCTCCAAAATTTCTTTCCTGTAACCAACTCTTTCACAATAGACATGGATCTTCAAGTACCCTTTTATGGTGTCAGGAATGACATGCCTATGGTACTTAATTTCTCAAGGATGATAATCCATTCAGCAATTTTTTTCAGTGAACTGAAGAATAGCTGTTGAAATTTACAGATTATGGCCACATTGTAGCACGTGAGGTATTCAGAGTCTATGCTTAATACTATCTCTCTGTTTCCGGAGCCCTTATTGACGTATGCTACCATTGACCATTTGGCCTCATGACAATGAGTGTCTGAACAGAACATATTCAGTTATCATTTTCAATACTATGGTGAGGCTCTCCGTGTTTTCGCTTTCAACTAAAGTTCTATTTGATGGATCAGGTTTTGGGAAATTAGTGTTGCTGGGGTGTTTCAAATTTTTTTCTTTGTGATCCCAACTAAGAAATCAGCTCAGTTACCAACAGTTTAATATCTTAAACCCAATGCTCGAATTTTACCAATGTTCTGATAGTCATTAGTGTCTACTACTTGTTGGCTATGAAGGTGTCCATGATTATCCAACTCTGTAACATTATGAGTAAAAAATAGTTAGAACTCTACTTGATTCACATCAAAAATTTGCCTCATCAAAAATAAGCCACAAATGGCGAGCTTCAAAATGCAGGTAGGAATGTTTTTTTGAGACAATGAGGTCCCTCTTAGAAGCCGACATAATCAACCCAAATCCTCAATACATTGCCATTTTGGTGACTTTCAGGAGGCGGTAAGTCTCCATGAGTTTAATCGCAATATAATCTTTGATAACAACAGCAACCCTGGGGGTTTTTAACCCAAGGCCCTATTCGCTTGAAGCATTTCACCAGTCCTTATATGCCTCAACTTTCAAGCACTAGGATGTTACAGATCTTTCCACACTTTAAGATCAGCATGGAATTTCAATTATAGTCACGTACTTTTTATGCATTTCTCAAAAACTTTTGATTTCCTAAACCCTGTTTTTCCTGGTTTGAATTTTAAACCATATTCTAAATGCATGCATTATTGCAATGTTGTGTTTAATGATTGTTATATTTACAATTAACACAATTTACAGTATTTAAAATTAAGATTTATAAGGACGTGAAAATTAGACCCCAATTGTCTGTAACATTTATGTATTGGAACATAATTTTTACGCACGCCTTTGACACTGAGAGTAAACATTCTAGCGTGTGTAAGGCAATGAAAACGTTTCCTGTTAGTGTAAAATGAATCGTTCTTTTCAAATTAAGTAGTGAAAAAAATGTCTAAATTGAAGCCTGGTAAACAGCATAAAAATAAATAAAGTTACAAATTAGCCTTGGAAAGACTAGAAAATTTTTCACTTCTTGCGTCCAAGATTGCGATTTTTCGATGACGATGTAATGACTGCAAAATAGAAATATCTTATGATCAGTTAAAAACACTCTTTGTGATGTTTTACCGTGTTCCATAACCCAAAATTTATAGGTTGACTCCCCTTGAGAGAGTATTTCTTTTCCTAAAATTTCAATGCCTATTAATTTTTGGCTCCAGCCACCCCTGGGCTGGATGATATTTAAAAACAACCGTTAAGTTGTTAAGTTGTGAGAAGAGCTTATTTTCAACCAAAGAGACTTTTGTTGGGAGCTAAGATAGTTATTAACTGCACTGTAACTTTTAGTGTAAGGATCACTGTGTGATAAACCCACAACTCCCATTTTGTAAATTTGTTTTAGCCATGTTTGATTAACTGTGTGAATTGGATATGTGTTTACAATATTCTATTTTCTTTAAAGCTGGATTTATTCTATATTGTATGATATTTGTTTTTAGGTTAACTGCAACATTTTCCGTACTTTGCCACCATCGGACAATCCAGACTTTGATCCTGAAGAGGATGAGCCAACCCTGGAGGCATCGTGGCCCCACTTGCAGGTGCAACTTTAGTTTCTTTTCCAGTTATTATACTATATACTTTCAACTTGTGAAACTGGTAGATACTGTGAATTGATGGCTCACTATGTAGTATAGTCTAGGAAAAATGGTACTTTTACATAGGTAAGCACACCCTCTACATGTGTAGTTAAACTTTGCATTTTTGTAAAGGAGGAAATATCTAGGTTGCAGAAATAGGCTATGCTGTGAAAATGGATAGGTAAATTACACACAGCCAATTAGCAATACAGTAGCTATTCACTGTTATACATCTGAATATCCACCATTCAGACAATTATGACTGGCATACATGAACAAATACTTGGCCAAAGTCCTTTGTAATTTACAAGCACCTCTTATGAGACTGAGATACTAAACTCTCCAAACTCGCTGATGAATTGGAAACTCTGGTACTAAGAACATGTTTAAGCATTTATTCATGAAGTTGTCCTTCTGTTATAGATCCAAGTATCCCGATTTTACAATTTGAGATAGCCTGATTGGAGATATTAGGTTGTGTAAGTCTGAATGTTACAGCACAGAGGTTTTAATTAGAGCTGGAAAGGAGCTGTGTATGAATTTGCACAGCAACGTAGGAACATTTGATATTTAAATGTTATAATCAAGGTATTTTTGTAAGAACTTTATAAACCTGCTTGACTGACTACATTAGTTTGTTGTATCCAAAAAACATAACTGAGTACATTATAACGAGATTACAGTATGATTGTCAATGAATTCTGTGCAATGAAATGTGTGCTGGGCTTGAGTTGCAACAACTTGTTTTTATGGCAAGTGACTTTTTTGTACTTTTGATTAGCAAGGCCATGTATCACCAGTAGACTTTGATGGAATAAGAGCCTAATAGGTTAGTGAAAAGGGAAGTGTAGTGCCTTTTCAATTTTGGAAAATTTTGTTCGTTATTAACTTGAAATTTAGTTGGCTGTACTGTTGTTGATAAACTTTTGAATATCATGGTTCTGTAACTTTTATTTTACTTGAGGAAAGTCATTTTGTTTATGGAAGTTGTCTGTATCACTGGCCATGACAAGTTTCTCTCTTTTGTCAATAGCTGGTGTATGAATTTTTTCTGCGAGTTTTGGAGTCTCCTGAATTCCAGCCAACTATAGCAAAGAAATTTATTGATCAGAAGTTTGTGTTACAGGTAAGTACTTTTTCTTGTTACTTCAAGTGTTTGTAGTGTTGTTTATGATAAGGTAAGTATGGTCTTTTTAGCTTTTTCTTCAGTATGGTAGTCAGGAGTAGTGACATTCGAGTACCAAGACAAGCTATGTTATGGCAGTGTGAAATCTGTAGATGTTGATTGGTTTTGAAAATATGTTGCCTGTTTTTGCACCCCTTGATCTTGGTTATGCTGGCAGAGAATTATACATTTATCTTGTCTATCTTCTCCTTTAATATTACAATGTACAAGAGTTAGTAGACAGAATTAATATTGACAACATTTGTCACTCATTCATCACTCATACAGATGTCCAAATGCTCTTAAAATTTGTCAAAGGAAGAAAATTACAAGAAATATGAGAAGTAATCTTGAAAATTTCTGAGTGGCAAAAGGGCCAAAGTATATGTAAACATTTAATACTCGGTTTGTGGTAAAAAGTCATGAAACCCACATAGGAAGTACAACTTGCCAAGTACACATTAGTATAATTCTTGCAATAAAAAGTGTGTGTGCTTTTGTCAGGTCTTGTATTTGATATTGGGTTTGCATTAAGAACATTTATATTTCGAGCACAAATAATGGACATTCTGGACATCGATTCGCTTCATTTTTTATTTTCTATATACAAGTTGAAATCCTCCTTTTGTCATGTGTATCAGTTTTTATTGTTTCTTTTCCTCACAACAGTTATTAGAGTTATTTGACAGCGAAGATCCTAGAGAACGTGAATTTCTCAAGACAGTGCTACATCGAATTTATGGCAAGTTTCTTGGACTTAGAGCTTATATTAGGAAACAAATAAATCATATATTTTTAAAGTAAGTCAATATCTAGTATCTTATGTATCTATTAATACTTTTAGGCACTGAACATTACCTTCCTCCATGGGACTGTTTGTTATGAAAAAATGGTGGGCTGTTTACATGATGCTACCAATGAAATCTATTGTGCAAAATGTGGTTACTCTCAACCACTTTGTGCAGGGCTATTACCATATAATGTTGTAAGAGTGAGGAAAGGACTGAATGGTCCTTTCCCTAAGGGGTCACTTGTTAACAAGTTTGGGAATGATATAGCTGATGACTAAGGGTGGGTACCTGTTCAGCTCCCGACCTGGACCTTATTCTGTAAAGTAGTACTTACCTTACCCTAACCTACTACTAGAAAATTTACATGCATCAGCGTCAGTGTTGGAATATGGTGCCGCTGACCACTGCAACGATTATCCATGAGATCGGCTCGATCCGAAGTTTCAAACCTATACGCAACGTGTAAACTTCTCCTTTTTGATTCCTACGTGTCTATCGGTAAGGAAAATATAGAAATATATTGTTGCAATTATGAGAGAGACGGAAAAGGTAAATCTCTTGTATTTTAACGCTGGACTTGCATTTTGCTGGATAGGCGTTATGTGTGTAATGTGGATTTTTGTTCCAGTCCAAAACACTGGTCCACCGACGTTTCGGGTTTTTTAGTCCGTGCCGATAAATTATTTACAGTCCGTACTGGTCCAGGTGAACCAGTACCAAGCCCTACTGATGACTGATCATAAATAAAGTGCATGCAGCTTATTCAATGTATTTATGACATAAGCTAGATCTATTTAACAATCAGCACTAAATTAAAAGGATCATGTTAAGTCCATTTCTTATGATATGAACATAATACACAGTTAGATGTTCTGATAATATGAGAAACAATTTTTTGTAACAAATATTTTTATTTGCACCAGCTTCGAGGTGACCATAAGCATATTTACTCTCATTACACATCCCTCCAATTGAACTGGTATGTAGGGTAAATAATACTGATGACAGTGATGATGCTGATAATGATAGTGGTTATTATTTTCTCTCACAAATTGCCCCACAGGACTATGATAGCTCCTCAAATCTTTTGGGGGCAAGCAGTTATTGATGGTTCTTTTGGTGACTAAAAATTCTTTCTCTAGATCTGTAAGCCGAAAGACACATATCATAGATGTGGATAGCTGGAGTCGAGTCATCTTCCGGCTTAGAATTTTTGGTGATGATGTAAATAGTTTGCTTCATGTAGTTGTTTCTTCACATTTTACACTTGTGTAACTTCACTCCTTCAAGCTGTACAGTCTTTCACTGCGGTTCCCCTGTTGGATGTAAACGACTGTATGAGATTGAATTTAACACAACTACCAAAGTTAGAATGGCATCATCATTGTAGTTTTTAGGGGTAACCTGTACTCTTGTCTGCAGCTAAACCAGAACCTTCGAGGACCTTCCACACTTTTCACTCTGCCTGGGTTCATGATAGGAACCATCAAATCTTGTCTGTGTATACACTCTCGTTTTAAGGCTGGCTTTTGCCTGCTCATATATAGCTGCAAAGAATGCACCGAAGAGAACTGAGTCCAAGACGCAACCTTTGCAAAACATTTGCAAGCAATTGACCTTTGAAAAATTCCCCTGTGGTTGTTGGAGCTTATCTATCTCCCTTGTTTTTTGACTTGAAATTGACACCACTGTGACATACATGTCTGATGTCCGCAATTTGGAGGGTGTGAGAGGCAGCAGCCATTCTGTGTCCGACATGTTGGTAAATTACTGCATGGACTCCGTGAGAACCTGGGGCTTTGTCTTACTTGAGCTGTTGCACTACCTTTGTTGCTTCCTGCTGGGTAGGAGGCTCATACACATTTAGGCTGTACGTCTCTGTTGGACACTGTTGAGAGCTTCACTGATTTTACCATTTTTGTTGAGGATATGGCTGAAATACTCTTGTCGCCTTGTGAGTTTAATTTGTGTGATAACGGATACTCATTCTGTAGCTATTAGTTCAGAAGTTTCGTTTCTTTAAGGACTATAAACGCCTTGCAGGGCATGGAAAAAGACCGCGAGTATCCATGCATGTATGCAAACATCTTTAGTCCGTTTCAATCACCAGTAGTCCTTCATACGTCTCAGTTAACACTTGGTTGGACCACTCAGACGATACGAAGCTTGTCTTGAGGTATTTTATTCACCTTGACCCTAAACGTGTCCCAGTATTGATGCCAGGGAGAGCAACGTTTAGTAACGATCTTGGTTCAGAAGAAACTGCACCCTGCAGGAATTTGGCAGAGTAGGGCTTTCTCTTTGTTTTTACGTCAGTTCTTAAGACTTAAGATTTAATTAGCACTGTAGACAAAACCATCCTGTGATAAGTGAAGTATTAAGCTTTTCTTTGCACGCTGTTACGGGGACATTCACCCTAGTTGTCTGTCGTGTTACAGTATGTCATAATACAGTGCCGTTGTTTGGACTTAAACTGCATCCTTGTGCACCTGATTTTATTAGTCAACTGAAACACCGTGTTCGTGATGCAAAGCTTGAATTCAGCATATAGCGAGAGGAGCAGCAGGCCATTGCTTTTACTTTCCTGCTCCATGTTTGCCGATGACCTCACCCCACGTCTTGTTCCGAGCCCACACGTTCCCATCATTGCTTTATAACGTTGCCCAAGTTTGGCATTACTAGGTCAGAATTGTTTAGTTTTTGAGTGACTTTTTTACTTTACAGGTTTATATATGAAACTGAACATTTCAATGGAGTTGGAGAGCTGCTGGAGATTCTAGGAAGGTTGGATATTTTGTTTGTTCATTGCTTATCGGGCGTATAATGTGGCTTAAAACATTCTTTAAGATACTTTGGTTATTTCATATCAATAAACGCGTTTTAGTGTGATCACATTTAGCTCGAGCGGTAGTGCATCCATAAACGTTAAAGAAGTAGTTGTCTAAAGTCTTAAATCTGAGGCTCTGGTTCATATGCAAAATAATGGAGATGAGACATTGTTCTCGCTGTTTAAACACACGTTTGTAAACACGCATATTATCAACTCTATATTTTTCAACTGTAAGTTAAGTATGTTACGGGACATGTGTCTGTATACCTTAAAGGCCACGGGAATGCCATTGTTGGTATAATCTGAGGCTACTTTGAACAGGTTACCCTCTGTTTAGAATAACGCCTGCCCACAATAGTGCTTTAGCTGCTATTTAAAAATTATAGCACAGGTGCTTTGGCAGAAAGTAAAACTTTTGGGGGGTAAGCAACCACCGGTAAACTTATCTGGTATGTCAAGTTCTCCGGTATTTGGATATTTGTATACGTACTGACTACTATGTAACGTGATTAATTTTTGTGTATGTTGTTATTTCTTGTTAATTATTTAGTTATTTGTTTTTGTGTATCAATTTGTGATGCTATTGTGTAAAACAACATTGCCAGTAATCCTGTTATCTTAATTTGCTATTTTTAGTATTATTAATGGCTTTGCATTGCCCCTGAAAGCAGAACATAAACAGTTTTTACTAAAAGTGCTCATTCCTTTACATAAAGTGAGATGCCTCTCCTTATATCATGCCCAGGTACGTGATGGAACTTTAAACTTATTTTTACAGAGATGGGGACTGGTATCGCTATTTACCATGAGTATTTTCGCAACTTTGTTACTAGCTGATCTGGAAGTAATTAAGTATAAACTATTGCATTGCAAGTACATACACGTATTTGAAACTGATTTTATCCGCGTACTCCTCTCATCTTATTCCTTGTATTTCGGCTTCGGTTGTCTTCGGATTACCCCTACTTTAAGTTGGACGTTCTCCCAAAATTACTCTGTATCTGTTAGACTGTGTAGGTAGACCCTGTTCCCTTTGTTTTTATAGGTTTTCATTTCATATTTTGTAAGTTTGCTATGTTTTAAGCACATCAAATGTTGTATATTTGTGTAGTGAAAGCCATTCTTGATGTCAGAGTATGTTGGTTTACGGTGGATATTTTCCTATTTCGTGTTGTTTTTATTTTTAATGGCTTGTTGTTTTATTTGTTTACAGTTGGCATACTGTGTTGTTCAGTTCTTAGAGAAGGACTCCTCGTTAACAGAGCCGGTAAATAACGTATTCAGGGTTTTTTGTTCTGTTAAGGAGTATCATTGCGATTAACAAACTGTGTACAAATGTAACTGGATAACTCACTTGCGTTTAATGAAGGAAAGAAAGGAAGGTGCACTGGTTGCCGTCTGGTAAAGGCTACGATTTGAAAAGTGACGTATTGTTGACAGATTTTGAAAAACTTCGAGAAAATAAACTATCGATATGTATAAACTGCCCTCAGTTTTTCGCTACGCTGGACGGTAAAATATAATGCTTCGGAATTACTATAGATCATTAGATATGCAGACCTGTTGAAAAGAGTTATGATTTTGTATCGTGCATTTCTCAAGCACACAGTGGAATTTTGTTTATTTTTATAGTCTCTCCTGTCTGTCAAATTTTAAAGGACGTTTTTAGAGTTGTTTCATCAATATGTATATGGAACATTATTGACGCGTAATTAGGATGTGTAGGTAAAACTGGCTTTAATACTGAATTTTGTTGTGTTGTGAAAATGTGTCTTTGCCAGTTGTAAATCAGTCAGTGCTTAACGTATGATTTCTACTGCGCCGTGTATGGATATGCCTGTAAGGAGGTATATGGAATTCATCGATATTTATCATGTACGTTCATTACCTCGCGATTTTTTATTGGATTATTTTGACCATTTTTATGCTCTATGCGAATTCAAAAACAGAAGTACCACCACATATCCGAAAAAAAAAGTGAAGGTACTTGTATTGGACGTTTTGTAAACAGAATTGAACGTCCGTTATCGAATTGTTGGCCTTGCGGTTGAATTATAGTGGACAGTCGTAAATCGTGGCATCAGTTTCTGCTTCTCTGAGGTACAAGATAAGGCTAATAGTGTTAGTAGTCAAGTCTCCAGGGGAAGTCTAACAGGGCGTGTTGCCACCTGTCATGCTGACAAATTTTTATGCAGCAGGGAATTTTGAGTTTGTCGGGCTAATAATTTTAACCATTATGATTATTTAAGCTTTTAAACTTTTAATTCCAAACCAGGTTGTTCTTGGCTTGTTAAAGTACTGGCCAAAAACCAGCAGCCAAAAGGAGGTAATTATGACATAGTTATAATAATTTCTTATGTAATGATTTGTAGCAACTACGATTATCTTAATGCAATTTGTAACTTGTCGCAAATAATAACTGTTTCCAAGGCAAGAAAAATTTTGAACGCGTCTGCGGAGCCGTTTAAGTCGCAAGGGCGTGAGGTTTGGAATAGTGAGACCCTGGTTCAGCTGACGTGGCCATTCGCTACAAGAAAACCGTAGTTCTTTACCGAAGACTACTCGTTCTGCAGCTGTTTGGGCTTGGTGTCTAAAACGTGTCAAAGGAGATCCCTTTAAACGAAAACTATAACTGATGTTCTTGATTGCCTGTGAAATCTTTGGTGAAGCTGAAGTTTTGTTTTAACTGAAATTCGTTGCTGTAAGATATTGTACAGCAGGGTAGCTTCTGGTTAACTTTTGGTTCACTGTAGCATCAACTTTTTAAAAAAGAATTTCTGGTGGATGTGCGTCTGCCCCTACGCAGATTTTTATCATCTGTACGCTAGAAACATAGCATCACTTAGCCTTGTTTGTTTATTTGCTTCTAGATCTCGTGCGATTTTATCTAATGATTGGGTATATTGTCACGATATTAATTTTTGCGTATGCTATTGGTATATTGTTTAGTCCCTGTTCCTCGTCTTTCTGATGAGGTTAGAGTTGCCAAGAGTCCCAGATTCTATGCTATTTCAACGAGTTCTATTTTTGAGAAAGCTATGCGTTATGAATTACGTCTCCGATCTTTCCTGGAGAATATTAATTCCAGCTCTTAATTGGATACGAGTCTGCAGTCAGTAAGATGTAGTTGTTTGGTGCAACAGAGCTTGTCCTCCTATTTATCATTTCGTAGTGCATATTGAAACCAGAGAGAGAGCGTCTTAAATTTGCTGTTTTCTTCTTTATAGGTTATGTTTCTAGGAGAAATCGAAGAGATCCTTGATGCGATTGAACCCGCTCAGTTTCAGAAGATAATGGATCCACTTTTTAAGCAGATATCCAAATGTGTTTCCAGCCCACACTTTCAAGTAAGTGGCATTGTTAGTTTGTACGCTGACCTTCCCCGCTGGAAGGGAGCAGTATTCTTTACGTAATATTGTTTTGAAAGACTACGTAGAGACAAGGTTCGAACCATTCTCTTCGTGCTTATCACTACATCCAAAAAATGTTGAAATATTCCGTATATTCCAGTCCTGATCATAAATTGTTGTTACTTTGTTAAATCAATACTCTACGGTATACTTGGAGGACTCATAATGATGCCGAGAAGTAACTGACGGAATAAAATTATATTATTGAATACGTTAAATGAATTTTGTAAGAGGTTATGTGTTAGTTGACCTGAAAGTTACTTGGCAGGGATCCTCTAATGGGGCGAGGTCACTAGAGGCCTAGCCGTTTTTATTACATACGATAATTCTTGGCTTGTGTTGAATGGTACTCACTATTTTCTACTTATGGGTTTTTTCAGTTCAGGTTTAGTAGGCTTCAAGGAAAAGTAGACAACATAATAGAGTCACAAGGTGCATTCATTCGAGGCAAATTTTGGTTATCGTTGTTGGAACTTCATGATGATTTCTTCATTTTTGTTTATTTATAGGTTGCTGAAAGAGCTCTGTACTTTTGGAACAATGAGTACATAATGAATTTGATTGAGGAGAATTCCAATGTTATTCTTCCTATCATGTTTTCTTGTTTGTATAGAATATCTAAAGATCATTGGAATCAGTAAGTTGCCGAATTGTATCTTGAGTTTGCATGTTTTGTGTCGTTTTGTTTTTTCTTTGGTTCTCTCTTTCACAATCAAGGCAATTTGGCAGGTTCTGTTAATAAAGTTAATTGTTATTTGTCTGTAGTGTGTATTTGCCTAAATGGATCCGGCTTCTCTATAGGACTTAAGATGTAGTTGATTGCCGTAATTTCGCACTCCTTGTTGTTGCAGGCGTAACTTACAGGTCATGTTTGCTTTGTGCTGATAGATTTTTTGTCTAGGTGTGGATTTGTAACGGAATGATTGGCTGACCTTGATTGATTGTATTTTTGATATTGTTTTTCTTTACAGAACGATAGTTGCGTTAGTATATAACGTCCTTAAATCTTTCATGGAAATGAACAGCAAGCTATTTGATGAATTAACTGGCTCCTATAAAGCAGATAGACAGAAGTAAGTTATGATCTTCTGCATGATGATATTGTCTTGTATGACAAAACTGTCACAGAAGCCCGCTAAACACGTGCTCCTATCTCCCCGCATCTATCCCATATGTATGTCTTTTCGAGAACAGCTTCAAGGCTCGATCACGATCGCAAAAAACATACTTGAAAGCTTTCTTCGTCTGACATTGAGTATGAGTGGTCAGGAAGGAAGGTTTAGATATATGGCAACTTTTTTTAAAAAATATGTTGTTCGAAACTACCCAGCCACTAACAACAGAGACAAAAGACAAAGAGAAAATGAAAAAAAGCACTGTTGGAGGAGTCCACTTGAAAAACCGACCCTTTCCGCCTGCGAAGCCCCTGTTTACGTGTTTTAATGTAGGCACATTCCAGTGCACTGAGTTGAAAGGACGATCTAGCTCTGCCAATTATTCGATAATTTTCGCCCCTTCACATTTTGACGCATTTCGAATTTTCTAGCAAATGCTGGCCTATGGCAGAATCACATGTTTGGGAGTCATTTAAGCTTTGCAAGTGCGCAGTGGCTTTGTAGAAGGTGTTGATGCTTGACGTACACCTTTTGGAACATGTATTCTATCACCCAGTGTTTGAGAAATGCGACATACATACTGAGCTTGACATCGCCACAGAACGTCATATGCCACTAAACTTTTTGTTTAGTAGTATATGATAAATTAATAAACCTGTGGGTGGGCCGATTAGTGTATTTAAAGATTAAGTGCTACATTGCCGTTAACCTCATTATCGCCATTATCGTTATCATACTTGACCATCTAGCCATCCGTCGTCGCCGCCATCACTTCCATTATAATAACTGTCACCATCAACACAAGTAATAAACCATTCAACAGTCGTCGTCATGATCATGGTCGTCGTCATCATGATCATGGTCGTCGTCATCATCATCATGGTCGTCGTCATCATCATCATCTTCGTCATTGTCGTCATTATCATCGTTATCATCATCATCATTATCATCATTATCATTGCTTGCCCTACTTATTGTAGTTATTATTCGGTTGACAGTATTGGCAGTAGAAACAGCACTTGCAACAACAACAGCGTTTAAAGCTAAACAACATTTCTTGTTACCAGCACTGCTAGCTACCGCATGTGTTCTTACCCAATTAACCTTTTCCTTGGCGGTGTTTAATGTTATAAACAATCTTGTTTAATTATACTTGGCAGTATAAAACATGACTGTTCATTGATTGTTACTTATTATTAGGGAAAAGAAGAAGGAAAAAGAACGAGAAGAACTCTGGAAAAAACTGGAACGTCTTGAAGTTAGTCGGAAAAATGCAGTGTTGAATTTAGGTTCTAATGCTGGCAAGACAGCTACAAATAACAATACATCCACAAACAATAGAGACAATTCTCCAAATACGCAAAGCGGAGGAGGAAGCAAAGGATGAAATGCTGGTATCTGTCTGACAAATCTTGTTAAGTTCTGTAACTTGATAAAAAGGCGTTGGTATGAGAGACTGCATCTCGGAACTCGGCAGTTTTGTGTAATTCTTTACAGCAGACAGCATAGAATCAAGAGTGGATTAACATAAAAACGGCAACATGCGATTAGTTAGTCGAGTCTGGGAAGTATTCCGAATGCTGTGGCACATGGAATGATAACGTGTTGCTGGTTACTCCTAGCGTCTCTTTTCCGTTGTAACTAGTAAGCCGTTAGCCCTACAAGAATTTTGGTTAGAACTATTGACATCAATTGACATACCGTCAACGACACTGCAGTTTGCTCTTTTACGTCATGAATTCTGTTCGTTTTCAAGATCTGCTTAGGAAGGATAAAAAATATTGCACTTTATACTTCTACCCATACAACTTTTGTAAGGTAGTAATAATAATCTAATCTTAAGTGCTCTCAAATAGCTCCGGATAGCGGGTATCATCTCTTTGGTCGGACGTTGTCTCGGAACTCTGTTGCTTTTTTTTCCGTGATTGTTACTCTATGTCGCATATTTTGAGCGAAACACCCTTATTTTGGACATAACACTTGAGGCTTACGCCCGTGTCCACTTTTTTTTCGCTTTCTGATTATATTATTTGGTTGTATAAATGTTTCTGGTATAGTGCAAACGATGAAACATGGTTGCCTATGCTCCCTTAAAGAAGAACTAGCTGGTGTTAAGGACCACACTGTTTATGAAGCACCCTATACCATAAATTTAAAGGCTCATCTTTTTAGCACAATTCTTGAACTGCCCCTTCATGCAGAACTTGAATCATCGAGTAGTCAGTGAGCAGTGTTTATACCCCTGGCATTTGTCAGCTGTAAGACTGATATTTGGTTGTTTGTGTAACTACTATTAAACAATGTTTGTGTAAGAATTCTCATATTATTAGATCGAACGGAACACGCCAGTCTGTAAAACGACTATGCAAATTGGTGTTAAAACTACAGATCAGTAGTAGTGTGCTCTTTATACTGACTGTTGATGCTACTGGCGCTTTTGTCATTATGACACGCTGTTCAATGTCTCGTCAATAGGCTTTTGGCAGTGCGTGTCTTAGTTAGTCAGTCTTTCGCCAGAGTTCTGCTGGCTTAATTGGAGGTCCAGGGTCCTCCAATATGCTATCTTTGCGATCTACCCACTGTAATTTTTAGGCGTTTAGTCATAGTGGACTTTTATTTGGCGGTTCCAGTCGGCTCTTGTCTTCTGATTTTGTGTAAGCAACGGCAATTGATGAGAAAATTCCGAGAGGTACGTGTCTGAATCGTATATTCAACATGATGGATTTTATGACTGATGTTGTATTTCGTAATACGGCGTAAATGAGAGAGGTGTCTCATCTGTAAATAAATGAATATCTGTCTCAGTGTGTAGTAGTCTCATTGTTTCAAATCTCTTTAACGTTGTCTTGGGTTGCCTACAATATGTTTTTGCAAGTGCGTTAATAGCCTCGCCTGAGACAAAGACTGTCTGTTCCATTAGACGTAGTCAGCTAGCTATTAGTCTTTGCTAGCAAATGTTGAGTTGCTTCGCAGTGGCAAGTATGTTTTTTGTACAGTGCCTCGTTTAGCCGAACGCCACAAGTAAAGAAAAGAAAAGTTTTAAGAGTTATTAAAAATACCCTTGTTTGCAAAATTAAAACTTTCCACAATTTGTCTACGTGCTTCATAAAACTGCAATCTGGGAAGAAACTTGCGCGGACCTTCCGCGCGCGTTTATCCCTTTTGAATACCGGGACCATGCGTCTGGTTGTGGTCTCCTTTCTAACAAATTGACGAGAGTTTTGAGCCAGTCTGAGACTGACATGCTCTTGGTTATCATAGGATTTGTTCTATGGTAGCCTTGAAAGACAAGCTTGTTTGAGAAACAGGTTTGTTTGGTTCCTACAGGCTGGAAGTGATACACTCTCCAATTACAACCTGTAATAATTTCAAACTGCCAACACAAGGAAGTAATTCCTTTTAAGCGTACTCCAATCAATTTCTCTGGTTGTAATCCTCAATAGGGTTGTGTAGTAAGTTTGACAGTAAATAATGAGGACAAATTTGAAAATTTTGCTAGTGTTGAAATCCATGACAATACCGCAAAAATCGAAGCTAAATTACAATGGATACCAGAGAGAAAAACAAATATTTTTTTAAGTCGTGAAATTTATCATCAGATTCGTCCAATAGGTTCTTAACATGGTTTACCTAAAACACGTAAGAACGACACTCAGTTTATGCCCCGTTTGATATACGATTGAATCTGCTCACTCTAAATAGGCTGCAGCTTTTTAAGCTGTAAGAATCCAGTGTTGAAAATCTGTATTTAAGATTAATTTTGCTAAACTGTTATGGACGTCTACAGCCTTCTAGAACTTATGTAAATCTACGACCTAGAAACCTTCCTTGTAATGCAGGAACAATACTGACGCAAGCAATATTTACATGAAGTTTCTAAGAAGTTCCATTTGATTCTATTTTGTTCTAAAAGCTTCTAGAATGTTCTACTGTGTTCTATAGCATCCTATACTGTTCTGGAGAGTTCTACTTGCTTCTAGACTGACGTCTCAAACCTATATAAGCAGTTGCTCTCCAGGGATTTTATTACTTTGGTTTAAGATGAATGTAATAAGCTTTGATGGAACATAGGCTCAGAGAAATATCTCAAGCCGTAAAGAGATTTCTTTTTAGAGGATACACTTCTGAAATTTGTATGTCACAGCTTGTTGTTGAAGTCCTCCATATAGCTCACTTATACTCTCGACTCGCCATTAAGGAACTTTATTACTCTGAATGTATTTTGTGGACCACAGTTAAAGGTACGACATAAACATAAAATTTCAAAATATATTCCTAAGGCACCTTAGTGTGTTCTGACGTAACTAGCCCATTAACTAATGTTCCCCTTGACGAAACATAGAGGGTACCACATATTACTTTTACCAGACATACGCTGAAGGGTGTATGACGAAAAGTTTTTTAAGTATGTTTTTCGCGTAATGTAACTTTTCGAGGAAGTTTTGTAGAATTAGTGTCCTAAATTTAAGTACTTTAATACAAATGAAATTTAAATATAATAACATACTGAAAATGCCCATGCGCATCAAATGTTGGCTCACGCAAAAACTGACGACTTGACAACAACTACAGGACGGCATAAACTACGGATTTTTTTGTAGAATAATCTTTGTTGAACAAAACCATGTTATTGAGTCTTAGGTTAGGCTAACGACAGGGCGAGCTATATAACAGGCCTAGCCAACATGCAACTGGAGGCCAGAGCTGGAGGCGATTGCAAAATATGGCCATACTAATGTCTTGCAATAATTTATTTGAGCTATGATTA
>JANTCA010076607.1:0-14988 GCA_024741275.1 Chironex yamaguchii
ATCAGAATTGCACATCAAGTTACTACCGTTTCAAATTTAGGTTTGGCGACTTCTATTCGCAAGTATTAGGGAACCACGACCTTGATGCGTGTTTGCAAAACAATATTGTGCAACTGAATGGGGGAACACAGCTACATGTTTTCCTTTCTCATAATGTATAAATTACGTATTTTCAGAGCTTTTTCCTTTGGGAGCAATTGCGTATGGTGGACAAAGCCCGCTAGAGTGTGGCAAAAGCTGCTGAATGAGAATGGTTTAGTTACAATGATTTTGCTAGTTTTAAAAGACAATTAGCCCCACTCATGCACCTGCCAACAAAATATTCGCAGACAATCTAACAAACACTGAACTTTATTTGGACGGGGGTCAAATGGCATTCTGTCATGTCATGATGTGGCATCTGAAATATTATTGACTGAGAATGTGTGAAAGCGAAAAAAGATCGTCAACCAACAATTTCTTTGAACGATTGCATATTTTATTCCTAGTCTGGTTTCTTGATGGGGGAATGTTCTTAGACTTAGCTTTCATGCTCAGAGTGGTGCCACTTCATACTCCTCTTTTCTGCAATCCTTAACAGGTGGTCTGTTTTCTATGCCCACGCATACTATGTGCGTCATAAGATGATTCACAAAGCACAGTACCCTGGTACGTGGGCAGTTATTACTGCGCATGCTTTAATAATTCTCGACACTTCACAAAAGCAAATATCACAACTACAAATTTCGTCCACTTTGAACGTAAAACAGATAAAAACATTAAAGTTAAAAATTGGAAAACAAAAAACACAAATGAATATACTGTTAAGAAGAGGGGATACCTGGCAGAAAAAAATGGTAACCACGAATATAAATTGACTAGAAGGTTTAGCTTCGTAGATTCCTCGATATTTTTATGTGTTAAAATTTCATTGCCATCCTAGTTGGTTGACATGGAAGTGAGGCTCTTGAAAAAAAGCTTTTGTCAGAGATGAGATATCAAACATTCTGTTTTTGTGATGCGGGGTCAAGTTTTTAAGTTTGGTTACTGCGTGTACTTTGACTCTTTCGGCCAGTCATGAAACATTTTAACGTAATGCTCTACCTGTACTGTATTTACAAGATAATGATTGAAATGAGTCGGTAATAAAATAATCCAGTGGTTAAAATATCTGTAGATTTATACATCTTGCTACATAAGAGTGTTTGTAATCACCAACAGGGTTTTAACTTTGGCTATCAAGATCAAACGTATTCAAAGCCGTGGATCGGGCATAAAATATTTTGGCAAGTTTCTTAGTCTAAAAAGCGAAATGTATACTCTTATACTAGTCAGTACAATATAATTATTACTCACGTTCCCTCTGAGATATAGATACCCCAAGGTTTCAACCCTTTGCTTAATGGTGACTGAAAGCACCGTAATTTGGACTTGCGACAGTAAGTATGTGACCTTTGATGAGAGATGAACATGATGCTCATTTCCACTTTGTCAGGTACATCCTACATAAGGCAAGGTGCAGGACAACAATTCAGCTTTTTTCTTTGTATAATTTGAAATTTGGTGAGAAATAATATCTAGAACATCATAGGAAAATAGCTGGTCTTATAAGGGAAAAAGTTTCTTGTGGTTCCAGTATCCTGGAATGAAATAACTTATCACAGAATGAAATAGCTTATCTGGCTTAGTCTTTTGAATACTTTTTGAGAACACAAAACAATAGACATTGTCTGTCTAGTGTTTTACATGATGTCTATTATCCTTTCATTATCAGATGAGCCTAATATTGAAATGATATTGACGTCACATTTAATAATCATCAGGAATGTCGTCTTCAAATTACTATAAAGGCTGTTATTTCAAAATAAAAGTCCTTAGAAAATTATACCACATAACTTGCGATATTGGTGAAATTAGACAGGATACCATCAAACGAGATCCCAATGACATAAGATAAGACGACAAAAATGTATTTGTATTTATACGAGTTTGCAATTACCATAGCTATATAATGTTTCATCTTATGTCTCAAGGGTGGTGTATGTTCAAAGGTGTCAACATATTGTCAGCTATAATATTATATGGTATGTAGTTCATGATCTTCTCTTCCGTTTACTCAGAAATCAAAAGCTTACCTCGAAATTACTTCGTTTTCTTCTTCACCATTTGATTACAGCCCAATACAATTGTAATAAAGTCTCCTCTTCCCTCACTACCTTCGCCAAGGAGATATTGTTTTTGTCACAATCTGTTTTTTGTCTGTAAACAACTTTACGCAAAAAGCAGCAATCGTATTCTCACAAAACTTCTACCAGTAGTGTGTATTGGTCCAGGGAAGAGCCTATTAACGTTTGAGAGTGGTTCAGGTAGCCGTCTTGTTTCTGAACATTTTGAAATTTTTGGTAATGATATCTTCATCAAACTATAACTAGTGGGGAAATCCTCGTGGATAAATCCCAGTTACCATGTCAGTGGTGGTGGTTTTATGGGCTGCAGGATCAGGGACCAAAGCACCTTAATTACTATAAATCCGCAGATAGTCCCTTTAAACCAATTAATGAAGGCAGCTATGTTAAAAAGTAACAAAGAATGGTTAAAGAGGACCGACGGATTTCCTTGTTTCGGGGAGGGGCTCATTATTGTTGGAAGATAACGGTTTGTGTATAAAGGTGGGGTCGACCCAGCTCAGAGAGGGAGTTTTGCAGCTAGTGGTTTTGTGAGCGCCGTGAGCCCCCTTAGATAGATTGAGACAGAGCGCCACATGTTTCTAACTGAACAAGTTGCAACGTTAGGCACTAAACCGGGTCTTCAAAATAAGTTTATCTCGTCAATCTCCATATTGTGGTTATAACCCCTGTTTATGATATACTAACGAATCAACCTTTTTAGATCGAGTTTTCAGAACGTTACACGGAGAAACCCGTTTGGTTTTAACTAATGGCGTATCCACTTGGTAAAATGAGATGGTCCATTCTCCACTTTAGCAAAGGTTAATTATCATTATCAATGAGGGGTCCCGAAAGTACAATAGTCATTCACTGCAAAAACCAGTTTAGTATAAGGTAGTGGCAGCACAAAATCTGGTATAACCACCGTCAACAGCTTTAAACTTGAAAGCTACAGGTGGAAAACAGTATCCAAAATATTCCTACTTAATTTTCATAATTTCTCCTTTATAAACGGGTAATAAACGTGAAACAATCAGTAAAAATTGGAAAGTCTTCGTTTGGAAATGGATTACTTCTTACCTGATATGAAAGTTTTAATAGAGATCCAGTCTTGTACATTTTGGTATTTGTCACCAATGGTAATAAAAAAGCGCAATATTCATCAAAATGAGTGTGATAAATTTGAGTATAGAAAGATAGCTTTGAGCCGATAGTTTTTCTTCCCTCGCACCCAGACCCTAATTTCAGGGACCTTAAGGCATAAAAAAAGAAAACAAGTCCCTTTGGATGGATTTGATGTAAACCACTGACGACAGGGAATGATATAGACACCAATCTTAAATTAAGAGCTTATTCAAAATATTTTAAAAGGAAACGGAAACATGGGTTTCATGCTGAAGTGGGAACATCTTGCATTTTTTGCCAAGCTTCAGCAAAAAATGCAATGGCGATAATCTAGGCAAAGATCTGTTTCATTTCTGTTTCGTTAATTTGTATTAGCGTAAAGTTAGGCGTTTGTACATCGTTAACAAACTATTAACTCTTTTCTTGAATCTCACTGATTTACACGATCGATTCATGCACTTTGTTAAGTAAGGTTAAAGTATTGTCTGCGTCTGTCTTTGAAAAACGCTATTAATTATGTATGCGATTCACTAGTTAGAAATTTAATGAGTTCTCCTCAATAGTCATAAAGCCAGCAACGTGTGAATCATGCCTACTTTTCCGTTTTCAATCCCATCTCACATATCACGTGGCAGGCTCAACGGCTTTAATTTGTAGACCATAACACAATTGCGAACTTCTCTTTTGCAACTCGGCAGTGCTCAAGTGTTCTTCCCAAAAAAATTTCTCCTACGTGCAGAATTTCACCGTTTCATCCAAGGTGGCATATGACAAGCAACACCGAGGCCTTACTCAGCATCTTTCACCGATTTTCTCCCAGAATAAACTTTCACCTTTCATTGTCTGATCTCTTTGTTCAAAGGCCAAAGTCATGAAAGCAAGTACTTTTGTCAACACAATGATAAAGTCTACTGACGTCAAGTCGCTTCATGAAAGTCAATGTCTCATTTATTACCTACTTACTCATGCAGTGTATTGCGAAATCGCGGAAATTATGATCTGCCCGCATCACTCTCAGAATAAACCAAATATGGGAGATAATTTATCTCAGCATAACACAATTTTTAGTTCTTGAGTAATGCGTCTGTCAGCGTTGGTACTAATCTGAAAGCGAACAATTCATTGCTCTTGGGGGCCACTTGCATTATTTACTATACAATAAAGACAATACTAGAATCCCAATTTGGTTTGTTAATTGTGAGTGTGAATTGGTTCGCGGTTTTACTGCAAGCACATTCAATGCAGCAGATATGCAGATATTACAACGTCAAAGTACCTCATGTTGGTATTACATCGGTGTTAATGTAACATCCCACATATCGCCCACAATATTTCTTGGTGGCAATCAGCAGAGTGATGAAATTGAATGCGATAGTTAAATGTAACAACAAAGAAAGGGGAGGGATACAGCAATAATAAGTAAAACTAATTAAAACATTTTCAAACCTCTTCACCTGAATCATGGTCAACATATTATGCTTACGAAACTATGCGGCCACTACCTACCCATTGGTTCCTTCAATACACCATGACTACTGATGGGCTGGTGTTTCCATTAGGAGGTGTAAGTTTGTTTCTGCACATCAATTGCATGAGTTGCGAGAAATTCATTAGTAAGAGCGCCGTACTACTACTAGATATATACAACTTACACATACCAGATATAAGTTGATATGATTTTGAAAAAGTCTGTGCTGAAAATTGTGAACTTTGCTACGATGACCTTTATTTTTCATTGCCCTCTCCTTTATTATAAGGATTATCAAAGACATCATCGTCAGCTTGAGAGAATTGTCACACTTTGAATTGAGTTTTATGAAAATGTAAAGTTATGAGAAACAAATCAAACGTCCAGGGCGGGGCTGAATCCACGACCTTCTGCTCTGCAGATATATGCACTCACAACTGAGCCGCAAGCACGTTGTCAGTTGAAGGTGAATTTAGGTTGTCATGACTTGATGATTACGTCACTACAGAATTAAGTGTGGAATCCCTGGCATTCAGTACTCGCAAGATATTTTGCTTCTTTTAATTGATTAATAATTTGGTGTCCAGATTCACATAATTTTAAGCATGATAGGAGTTTTTCCATCTTCTTAATGTATGTTCTAATCTTAAACTGAGACTGAAGCGAACTCTGGCAACTTGCTCGTACGAGTGAGCCGGTCATCGACATGCTCGGCGCGGGGTTGATGAAATGTACACGAAACAGCGTAGACGTGTTTGTATTTCTAATGATGCGGAGAAATCTGCGGAGTTACATAAAATTACGTTTTGCATGGGGAAGGGGGGTCAACCATACATTTTATCTTTATTTCACAGTAAAATTCCTGTTTATAGCTGATTCTTTTTTCGTGATGATCCAGATCAAATCCTGGATTGTTAATGATTTCCAAATTTTCGTAATGAAACTATCCTCGCAGGGAAAACCAAGTTACCATCGCGACCATTTTGTGGGAAACCGGGACTTTCGTGGTTTTTTGTTTGGGGGTTTAGGGGGGTACATTATATATCATTGGACTCCCCATACATTAACGAGTCCCCCTAGGACTGAGTCGTGGTCTGGGGTTCTCTCCCTGAGGAGTTAGGGGTCCATTCCTAAGGGCATTCCCCATCCATGCCAACAACAGAAATTGGCGCCTAAACATCGCCACGGACATATCCGCGGACGATTTCCCTTCAAAATTGGCGTGATAACCGGCAATAAGGGGATAAAAAGGTATGTACTTACTTCACAGTCCTCCCTCATGCTTCTGCTGATACATTTACTTGGTAATCCTTAACTAACACTTGCTATACTGGCAAACTGAGCCTTTTCTGGGCTCCTAGACCCCCAAACAAAAGCCCCAAAATTCCAGGTTTACCGATTTTTAGAGCGGGTCTCCGTTGTCTTTTTCATTATAAATGGCATTCCTGTAGTAACGCGGATTAGAACTCGCATCCACTAGCTTGCATGATCATGGTCTTGTCCACTACACCATAGTAACTCTATGCATTGTGGTCTTAAAATATTTAACATTTACCTGCGAGTCTAAAGGAAAGAAAAACCTATTTTAAGGCTTACCTTGCGTAGATAAATGACTGAAAGTAGTCTACTGGAGCCACACATCGTGCCCGATCTCCGACCTACTTCTTCAGATGAAAGTGAAAAACACTGCTTTCAAACCATAACCTCTCCCCTCCCTCCCCAACATTTCGTGTTTAAAGTGTCAGCGATTTCTCTGATTAGTCAACCATTGTTTGATATAGAATATGATTTCTGTTACCATGAAGAGAAAATTTATTGTATCATATTCCTAATTTAAACAATCACATAAAAGGCATTTAATCTATAAACAACAATTGATATTCCATAGTCAGCATCCATCCCTACTTGTACCGTGTAAGGTCGGCATAGAAGATGAATTGATTGATGCTTGGCAGTTCTTAGAAGTATGTTCTTTTATCGTCTTACGAAGCAAAGGTTTTAATTATATCTGCTTAACCAGAATTAGAAAAAGTCTCGGTAGATGGATCTGAGCATGCACTGACTTGACAATGCTACTTAGGCGACGGTCACACTGCTCCTTATTCACACTGCTCCAACAAAAGCGTTGCATATAACCTCATTTTGAAACCAAGGTTGCATTCACTGTTGTTGGCGTATTCAAACGATTCGGGGTTTTTCATTATGAATATTTTTAAAGGATATGTACATTTCAGATTTTGATGTTCACACTGAAAACGGAGAGTATTCAATAGGCACGTGTTCAAAAGTATTCTTATTCATCGTCGTATTTGAAAACTCCGTTTTCATATCGGAGCAGTGTGAACGCTTTTCAATCAAAAATGGAGCAGTGTAACGGGGCCTTAGTATCACACCACATTGGATTATTAAAGCATACATGGCCAGTGGTTCTTACACGACTTATCACTTGGAGTGATCACAACTCCACCAGAAGACAGCACAAAATAACATTTATTCACGTCTTACATGATTTCGCTATCACATAGTAGATTCCTTAAATGAAGAAATCAAACGCCCTGACATGACAGACTTGATAGTAAATTGTCCTAATAAAGTTTAGGTTAATTATAATAAAAGATGTGATGCAGAAAATTGAGCCAAACGACTAAATTTTGTCAGTTTTAAAATTTTCAACTCATTTACCAAATCATTTACCAATGCTGAAGAGTCCATTTTGTCTACGTGCATCCTTTGCACATTTGCACACGCTAACCAGAATTACTGTTAAGGGGCATCTGACTCGTACTGTTATGTACCACATTTTAAAATGACCAAGACTTCTTGAACATTCTACCTCACTCGAAGTATCAGGCAACAGAAGCATAAGCCAAATAACTTTATCAAGCCTTGGAACATGTCAAGAGGATAAGATCATAAACACCTAGAGCGCAAGTTGCTTTTAGAATTCACTATATAACAATCTGGCAAAGCAACTGAAATTTATTCCATAACGTGGAAGAAGACTTACATCGGCCTTACAAGACAGTAAGCTCAAGCTGACATTTAGAGCAAGAATCTTGAATTACAAAGCTTATACTACCAAAGTCAGCAATGATGATTTATTTTTGCCAGCAAGGAAATAAACTGTTTGCTGACACATGAGAGTCAAAAATCGTCTTATAAAATAGAGGCGAGGGCTTTTAGTATACAATACCCAGTGTGAAATATGTGGGCGCCATAGCCCCAAGTCGCCCGTGGTTAATTTGTTTTGCACAAACGCGAAGAAGATTAAGGGCGTTATTCTTAAGACTTGAATTCCTTTCCTCGAGTATGCTAT
Organism: Chironex yamaguchii; assembly: GCA_024741275.1. NCBI lineage: Eukaryota > Metazoa > Cnidaria > Cubozoa > Chirodropida > Chirodropidae > Chironex > Chironex yamaguchii. The sequence continues at coordinate 8,057 of JANTCA010076607.1, forward strand.
TCTCTCATACATGACAGGGTTTATCTTTCTATGATTGTATCACGAGGAGAGCAAACGCAAACTGAATATTCCAAATTGAATCTGCTAACCGAAAACGTTGTACATAGGATGGTACGTACAATTTCATATTTCTTAGTTAATTTTTTGCATTTGACAGCAGGACAGTGGTTAGAAAAAGTCCTCACAATCCATCTGGTAAATTGTTCATTATTTCTGGGAATGATAGTGTTAAGTTATCAATTTACTTCAAGGAGTCAAGGGTCAAAATGCTTGCGTTTTCGTCTACTAGGGGGTCATCAATTATCAATGTATAATGATCTTTGGTCTACGAACTTTTGATTAGGGTAGAAAATAGAAATTTTGAGATACAAATCCGTAGTCTCAGCTGGGGACAGAATCCTATATCTTCTGCTTTTCAGGCAAATGCTCTGTCAGATGTGCTAAAGAGACGTTTTTTCTGAGGATTTCTCGAGTACTTTCATCAAGACACCAATCAAAAGCTCGTAACTTAAAAGATAAGCAGACACTAACACTGTGTACGGACATTGATTCAAATGCACACAGCTGCACCTACCAAGCAGGTGCTGACGTCATGCTTTAGTCATGGCCACGTTGACGAAAGTGGAGGTGTTCTAGGAGTCTGAGCATTCATGCATTTGATAAAAAAGAGATTTAGATTTTGGTCATCATATTAAGATGAAGATGAAGTAATAGCAAATAGAGATGTAGTTATGCCTTACTTAAGATTCCAAGCCGAGTACATAGACAGAAACACAAATCAGAATAGCATATGTCAACCTCTGCGTAAATACAAAGTTCTACGGGAAATGTCGGTATAGAGTGACACAATGGAACTGCATACTTCCATTAATCGGAATAAATCAGTAGTGCAGAGCAAGAGTGACGAGTTATTCATAAAAGGGCTTTTGTAATTAGCAATAACTAGATACAAATGTTCAAAACTCTAGTACTTAACTTCTAGCAGTCATTTTGTCTTGAATAAATATGGAATTGTTTACATGGCGTTTGGATCTTACTCTTTTGTTCACTTGTTAACGAAGTGTCTTAGGTGTCCTTTTCTTTCGTTTTAGATAACACTACGACAAAAATTTAATTGATGTTAGTTTTTTGAAATCATCATGTTTACTCCACATGTTGGTGGAAAGGTGACTTACATACACGAAAACCAGCGCCACATCACATTCTTTGTATATGTTGCAGGATTTCGATCTTAAACAGGCCATAATGCAACGTCGCTGTCTCCAGTTAAGCTAGATTACGCACTAACATGAGAAATTACTCTCCACAAATTACGGGTTTTACAAGCAGTGTTTAAATCATTAACGCTTAGTTGTGACCAAGAAGTTACGTTGTCAAGCCAACGTCTTCCTCTATATCTCTTTCCCTCTACCATGCCTTCTAGACATGTTTTTGATAAGCCAGTGTTAGATTTCTTGATGTGCCCGAATAGTTTTAGGACCCTGCTCTTAAGGCAATCGACATTAAGATTGTGAGTTGACGAAGTTTTTCTATTGAAATATGGTCTAATAGCTCATTGTTCGTCATGAATCTCATGATATGGTTTTGAAATGTTTCTACTCTTATTAGTAGCTTTGTTTTCCAATGCATTCTAGACCATATAGTACTACTGGCTGTCCAATTGATGCATTCTAGACCATATAGTACTACTGGCTGTACGTACTTATTTTAAACAAGAGTTTTTACATGATAAGGACCTCTGTTCGGTGTTAGTAAAAGTCGATTTTTTCTCAAATGAAATCTACGCTAAGAATCTTGACAAATTTTGCGTAATTATTGTAAAGGTCAAAATGTCGCATGGTGACATTATAATCTTAAATTACTCTAAGCGAATATCATCATCATCGTTAAGCTTGTAGATGAGATGCAAGGACACTGCCTTCCATAATTCTCTGTCTCACTAGGATAAGAAAAATCTCTATCCATTGCTTGCAAATTACATACTGTAGTACGTATGCCTATTCAACTATAAAAATTTTCACCAGGCCGTCATTTGGAGAGAAAAAGGATACAACTTATGCATCGTATTCGGTTTAAGCTATCCCCATAACATCCAAACTTTGTAAGAGGACGGTTAATTGATTAAAAGGTAAGATCTTGATGTCAAACTGTAACTTCATACATAAGAAGTCACGCGCTGGGCCACACCGAGACAATTTATCGATAACACCTTATTTTAAATCGGGTATTTAATGTTTAGGGAGTCCCAAAAGCAAATACAATACGGGAGTATACGAATACAAAATGTTTCAACTGATTGCTGATCTTCATAGTATCCCTTCTCCTGCCTTTCTTTTGACCAATGTTCACGCTACTAATTCCGTGTTAATCATTTTACTCGTGTAAGTGATTGGCTGAATTCGTTAACATTTCCAGTGCTCGTGGATATATCAGGAATTTAATGGGGAAACCATCATATGGATTAACATAAAGCCAACCCAACAAGTTATTTTGAGGCAAATGCCATCCGGTCGGCAGCGATGACGGTATGACGAATGCCTCAGAGTTAGCGTGGGTGATAACGTGGATGTGGTTGTCCTTTTCGTCCAAATTCGAGTGTAATCCTAATTGTCACACTTGTTGCTACCATCCATTGTTGAGTGTCATCGGAAAGAACTGTTCCTATTGTTGACTCCAAAGCCATGATCCGTCGGTTGCATAATTATCAAACATCGACCAATCAGCGTTCAATGTATGCCTTTTTTATATTCAACTCCAAGGCTTCAGTTTTCTCTTCCAATGTCGCCTCGATGTGCTCTAGACGCATTTTGTGTCTATATTGGAAACTACCAAGAAACTGGACCTTAACGAAGCACCAACATTAAGAAATTTACTCGAAGGATCCTTGAGAAATACCTCAGGATGTGTGGGAAGAATGGCGACTGATTACTTCTCCAATTTGAGCTGTAATAGCTCGTACCAACAAATACCGGCTGTGTCGTCTGCGAGTTGTAAACTCAGAAACAACAACATGGAAACCGATTTTCGCGAATCGGATGCACTTTTTACCGATTGTGTCCTCGATTTCTCCAGATATCTTTCTTCTTCTGATCTGCCTGCTAGCCCGGAGGAGTTCTTCGATGACCTGTTTGAAGAAAATGAAAAGAAGTTTGAGCAAGTCTTACCCGGGAATATAAAGATCAAGCAGGAGCCCTGTTACTCCACTTCGAGCTCACGTTGCTCTACTCCAGAGTCATTACTTCCCGAACACGATTTTGAAAGCGACTTCCCTACTCCAACGTTTAATGATAGGGATAGTCTAATGCATCAGTTGCAAGTAATGAATTCAGCAGGACAAAGTGGACGTAATTTGTGTAGTAACAAGTCACAAGAAGCTTTGTCAGGGCTGAGGAAATCGTCTCCGTCTGATAATCTTGGCTGTGATGGCGTCAAGCAAAAGCGAGTATTGAAGCCAAGCAAGCGCAAGTCTTTGCAGAAGGGGAGCGACGAGTACCGTCAGAAAAGGGAACGAAATAATATTGCTGTCAGGAAAAGTCGTACCAAAGCCAAGATGAGATACATGGAAACCCAAGTAAAGGTTACTGAGTTGTCAGAGGAGAACGATAGTCTTAGAAATAGAATTACTCTCCTTCAGCGAGAGCTTGCTGCACTACGTAATTTCGTTGCAGTTAACGCCCCCAACCTTATCCCCAAAGCACCGGGGTTTGGTTATACTAGTATGCATAATCTTAGCACTATGTATCTTCCTAATTCGGATAAGTCAAAGCTAAATGGTCGTGTCGAAAGAGTATGCTGAATATAAGCAGAAATAAAATAATCCATTGATTGGGTTAACAATTGTCTTCGTATGTTAGTCTGAGTACTTTGTACCATGTTTGCAGGATTTTTGTTCGTATGTCGTTTTTTCTTTGCTTAAGCGTTCTCCAGCGTTCTTATTAATTTAGGGTTTCTAATGTGGTTAGTTAGGCTGTAATTATGATTTGGTTAGAAGGGTAATACTTTAACCTTAACAGGAGGTTGCTGTTGTCGACCAAATGCTGTCAGGTGCTGCTGGCGTGCGGAGGTGGTAGTATTGTGAAATCGTCTGTCGCCGTTGATGTAGATTCGCAGAAAAGACATTGATGTCTTCATTGTTGTATTTAGAAAGCGGATTTTGTGGTAAAACACGGTGCAAACTTGCAGTGCCTGGCATTGCAACATCACTTTCCGTTTTGAATAAAAACATAGTAGGCGTAGCTTGCGACTGACGTCACTGCTGTGACAGCAAGCCTCGGTAGGCTGTTGGCTTGTGCGTGTATTATTTTGCGTCAGACCCACGCGTCCGAATTGATGGCATCGTTTTTAAGAGAACAGGCTTAGCAGGTGGATTTGGGAAAAGAATACCCAAGTCGAGTTTCAACTGAAATGACAGGATGATCTGTAGCATTTCACTGCTGTCAAAACTGTGCCGGTGCGAATTCGTATGTCAGTTATTGCCAGGAAGCGAGCACGATATTGTTTTGTTGCTAGACGTATGTCACTGCTGTATCTATGTTTCTGTCGGGTGAGCTTGCGTACATGGGTAACGATTGTATGTTGAGGTTGTTGGGTTATTAGTTAGGTAGATTAGGTTGCTTACTCGGTTTAGATGTCCAGTTGGTATGGAAGTTTTATCTAGGGTTGCCTTTTTTGTATAGATTGAATTGAAAATCAAGGAACAATAGTTTAATATGTTCGGTACTCAGTAAGGGTTCGAACTAAGACAATGCCACCAGTATGAATGCATGTGGCAGATAATACAGCTTTTGATGCTGAATTGAGTTAATGGCGCCTCCGTTCATTTGGAGCTGTTTGATTTTAGTGTTTGGGCGATTGAGTCCGTGTCTCTAGGGGATGTTTTTATTCTAATGGCTGCTTTATTTTATTTGTAATGATTCAACAGAGTGGCGGCTTTAGAAGGCCTTGTGTGTATTTTTCAGAAGGGTCTGTGAATTCCTATTTTGTAGAAAGTAACGTTTGGTATCAGTATCTTAAAACGAAGCAGTATGAAATTCAGATATGAGAGCAAAGAGAGTCAAGCTGTGCTTATTATTGATGTATTTTTTGTCCTAAATCGTGGCTTTGGTTCTCGTTATTATAGTGCTCTTTTCGAACTTTCAGTATGTTCTTGAATATGGCAGTATGTAAGTTTTGTCGAAGGCTTTTTGGTTCAAATCTCTGGATCTGTGCTCGTTACTGTCTTTGCGAGTGCATCCTCGCATGTCGTTGTTAGGTTGTAGTGGATGAGATTGGCTTTTTTGGTGGATTCGTTATTGCAATGCCACTAGTGAGTTACCATTCAGCGAGAAGTGGCGCTTGTGTGACTTCCTGGCAGCGAAAAATTGTACATTCACCGGTGCGAAAAATTGTACATTGCGTCTATAGAGTTTTAATTTAAAAGTGATTGCATCCAGTCAGTTCTGATATGCAGTCACTGGAATTGTAATGTGCCAAAATATGCTGTGTGGTGTAACGACAGGAGACCTTCACTGTCACTAACAACTGACTACCTCTTGCTCTGTTCGGGCGACATCAGGGCCAAAAGCAATATTGCTACCTTCAACGCCGTAGTTGAAACCAAAAGAGAGTTTATACCCAGTTTACTCGTGCGAAATTATTTGGTCGAATTCTGTCCACGCAAATTTATAAGTTTGGCGAATTTTCGCGCAGTTTTTGTCATTTTTACCTCAGCTGACAAATATCAAGGTCCTTTTATATCTCACAAAAGACTATTTGTTACAAGGTATGGTGATACTGAATTTAATCAAGGTGAGATGATTTACAATCTTGAATTTCTGCGCCAAAATAATACTCGACAGTCTGGGTTCATAGTGTTATGTCAAGGTGAGATTTGCTTCACATGTTGGTTACAGTGAACAAAGAAGAGTTTTCCTCTCAATTGAGTAAAATGTGCGGCGACAAGCAACTGTAAAGGGAAGTCAACACTGATTTTTTTACATTTGCTCCGATAACAGGACGTCGGAAGCAAACAAGAAGAATATCATAGTAAATACGCCCTAACGCATGTACAGCCCATGTTGTAAGACCAGCACTCGAATTGCTTTACTAGTGGTCATGTGATTTATAGTGACGACGATTATAAAGTGCAGACCGAGTTCGTCAAAGACCAGTAAGAGGAAATGCTAACACAACAGGAAGAGAGATCTGATGATGTCGAACACACACCTAAGTACTGGTGCATTGTACAAGGCCACTTTTGACCTTTCAGACCGTTGCCATAATCAGGTAAGTACCTTTTATGTGGAAGGAAGTGATTGCCCATCTTAGTATCAATGCTGATGCACCATTCCAGACAGGGAAATCTTGTGTGTCAGTGGAGATACACGTTTTAGCTGCTGTCCGCTTCCCCCCCCCCCAATAATAACCGACTCAGAATCTTTAAACTCCAACAACGCTTGAGCTGAAATGGATATCCAATATGCCACTCAAAAAAACCCTGTTTCCCACTTCATAAGATTGTAATTAATGATTTTTGGATGGACTCGCAATTTTGGTTGACAAGTGGCTGGAGTGGGTCCGTAGGTCAACGACTGATTTCGTGTCAGATTTTTTTCTCCCTTTTGTGGGTCTTGTTTAATTTATGAACCATTTTGACACGTCTAATTCATTATCTTTCTGCAAAATGCCTGATAACCAGCAGCTGCCACTGAATTTACCTCCCGTATTGTAGATCACGTCTTATATACAGCAAATCGCTCTGAATGCTCTGCTCAAGTTGAACTAATCTTAAACCTGCTTAGTCTTATGAGCGGCCAAATGCAAGAGCATGTAATCCCAAATTAATGATAGGAAGAACAAGAAGTACATGTCATTAATATTTGAACAATCTTTTTGTGGTACAAAACTTGAAAATTTGCGACATTGCGCTAAAATCATACTTAAAAGCTTTTTTC
>JANTCA010076618.1:0-14988 GCA_024741275.1 Chironex yamaguchii
AAATCGCCTTGAAAATTTGCGACATTGCGCTAAAAACATACTTAAAAGCTTTTAAGCATGTTTTTAGCGCAATGTCGCAAATTTTCAATTCGATTGGTATATTTCTTCATAAATGTAACTGCTTGTCACATGGTACCGCAAAAGCCTTAACTTGGTAACAATAATCAGTTTGTGAACTAGCAGTCACTTACGCTAATGGAAAGTTTCCATAGCCAGTGATATTCTTATTAATATCTCTTTCATCTGCGATGATAACACTGTTTTAAAAGAATTTGTCCTTTACTGGCTTACGTTTGATGTGATTTTAGTCAATTGACATATGCTGATTCTTAAAACAACAACAATTTTGCTCCATCACGTCATGTTTTTCTACTTTTTAAATTTCATTGTTTGCCCAAATTCTGTAAAAGTGGTAGCTTTTAATCAAAAACTGAACTTGTGGTAAAGTTTAAGGTTGAGAAAGTGAGACTTTGAAGCTTTTAAATCAGTGGCAACATATTGAAATGACTGCTCTACATCCACTAAGTACTAAGTCTACCATATTTGGAAGACCAGCGTACTTTATTACATAATTTCATAGGGCAATTAATGAAGAATATCATGAGCATGCATGATACGTAAAGTCATGCAACTTTGCTAAGGGACAACAATGGGACAAGGAAATAGAATATGAAATGGCGTTTTTTCTGGACAATAGCCGGCTTTATGGACCATGGTGATACATACAGAATACCTCAAAATAGACGAACACAACTATCTTTGACTTTCCAACACATGAGAAATATACAAATACAAGAAAACAACAATGTTGGGTTTTGGTTTAGCCAAAGCAACATTTCTTGTAGATGTTGGGTTTTATTCCATAAAAGAACTGAATTGTTTCGGTAGGAACTTTCTTTTACGTGACTGACGTGAATCCTCTACATCTGGGTTGTCACATTTGATGCTCCAGCAATAATCTGCCATCATTCAAGTATCCCATCTTCCTTGATATCTGGTTTTCATTTCCTTAATATCTTGGTGGAAGCATTCCCTTGTTTGACGCTAACATTGGTAGGAATCTGGTAGAGATGGTTATGCAAGAAGTGCACTTTGATCGTTAACCCAAAAACATCAATATGCAGTATTATCCTGTCTCTGGGTGCAAAGGGTTTGTTAATTATATTTTTTTCTCCAGCTCTGATTATTTCTTGAAGCTCCCAATTCTTTTTAAGCCAATGGTTGGCTTTATAGTAACTGTTCCGCTAACATAAGAAGCACAATTGATTTGTATAGGCAGATTGTTGTTCAAGCAGGAAATTTACCATTCTCGGATCAACACACGTTTTCCATTTATGCCGCTAGTAATTTAAGCAATCAATAACCTGTTCAACTGGTTCATACTTTCCTTCAGCATTGTCAAATGGCCTATCGGAATTGAAGCATATTCATTTGTGTTTTGCAACAACACACATTTCAAACTTTGGAACTGTCAATAAATAAGCACCAGGAGCTTGCATTATAATGGTCAATACCTGGCTGCATCAGAAAAGACTCTACATCATTGCAGACAACAATTTTCGTATTGTTTGAATTAGGGAAAAATTAGCATCTCTGTCCCTGTAGAGTGTCACATTGGTCTTGGCTTGCCGTAAAGCTCTTTCTTTAAGACGTGAAGCAAGGAACTCAGCAGATTTATTGGAAATATTCAAATCACGGATTACATTATTCAGATTCGTCCTGGTTATAGCTGTTTGGTTCACGTGATCACTCATGATAGTCAATGTCATCGTCATTGTCTAGACTTTTAGGGTCTGCATCAGTTTTAGTGGACTCTTCAGGAGCAGGATCTTGCGAGAGAGATGCAACTAAGATAGGAATATCAAGTAACCATTTGAAAACTGGCACAGGATTTTCGTCAGGATTAGGAAATGGTCTTGTGGCATATGGATTAATGGATAGAGAATATTTTTTCGGTTCTTTTTGTTGAATTCAACTACGTTCATCATGTAGAAAGAGAAATCATCAAAATGATTGACCAAATTTAAGAGCTGCTTGGTTGCCTCTTGGCATCTTGATATTTTATTGTAACAATATAATAACAACAGTGATTATATTTATAATAATAACAGTTTGCATTAAAGTTTGTAGTTTTTTCTTGCAAACCTCTCAATTCATTATTGATAAGAGCTTAAGGCGAGCCATGTATACTTTTGTAGTAGCTGACTGCTTCATCAACCTTTTGATTCTCTAGTCAACTTTTCGATTCTCTCGTCAGTCCTTCCAATTACTCATTATTTGTTTGATATGCTGACTAGAAATATAACTCAGCAGACGGATTACAGTTACGCGAGCCAATGACAACAGGTAAATAACCATCCAAGTCAATGACAACATTAACACTTATCACAAAGATCATGCTATTAAAATGTTTATCAATGCGAGGAGGTGGGAGGTCAATCCTCATCTATAGATGCTCCCTCTCCTCAAACTTATGATGTAGCTATTGAAACTGTGAAAATCTGACAGATTGGAATTGTAGTATGCTTTATGAAAGTCCTGTAGACATCATATACTCATATAGACATCATCTTTACCAAAACCTAAAGAACATACGTATGATTACGTAAACTTGACGACGTTTTTACAACAATACCCTGACTGCTAGGAAAAAATGGATGGCATTTTTTGAAATCAGCGACCCAGAATTAGGTAATGTAGATGGGGATTGAGCCTGGCAGAAAAGTTGTGTTGATCGGTGTAATATTGCTGAACTAGTTAAAATTCTTTCTCCGTTGAGGAACAAATCACATGTTAGTTTTGACTTTTTTGTCTAATGCATTCTGTCTTTTACGTTTGTGCCACTGGATTCAGCAATAGTTCTCAGTAGTTCTAGTAACCCATCTTCTGTATTGGCTGTATCATCTGGATAGGTACGTTGTTCACATTTCATCCATTTTCTAGGTATGTTTTTACTTTCTCCAGTTCTCTGAATATGTTTTCACTGTACAAGGTGAATGCATCAAGGTTTCCACAAATCATTTTCTGTTTTATATGCTCTAAACTTTGTTTTCCCACATTTTTAATACCACTGTTTGCACACTGATTGGTGAGGAGCCGTAGATCGTTCCTATAATACGTAAAGTTAAAAGGACCAATCAGGTTTTGATGCTTAACCTTGCTAAAAGCCTTGGTCTATAAAAACATAGCGACAGATCCATCGCCATTTCTATGCTTCTGTCACATAACACTCTTAAGGCCAATGACCTAAAACACTAATGTTTTATATATCTCAAATCCATTTGTTGGTAAACACTTTATAGTTACACTGAAGTATCAACAGTGAATATCCAGTACTGTCCTGACAGGGGCAGAACCAGGAATGTATAGTGAGGGGCATCGTTCACAACATTACTGTAATATTAAACATAAAATGATAGCTATGACGAGATTTAATAGTCTTACTGTCTAAGATTCAAGGAAATTATCAATATTCGATGCGTTGTGCTGTGATTCAGTCAAATTAGACAAGAGTATGTATTTAATCAACATTTATTTTTGGTTATTTAAGAGTGGAAAACAGGCTGCTGTCAATCAATTAAGTAAACATGATACTAAGGTTATAAGGATAGGATACTATTATCCCTTACCTGTACATTTGTATCCTCCAATACCAGTCTGAGAAATGCAGAAATGAGAGAACCGAGGACACATGGTAAATCGGGCGCAAATGCCGTTATATTTCTGGAAAAGATTAGAATATGAAAATCAAAGTCAACATGTTGACCAAATCGCCGAACTAATGAGGAGCGCAGTGTAACTTACTGAGTCTAGATCTCTTATGGAAATCTAATAATAGGCAAGAAAGCTATGTACTTCAATAGCAGATCTGAAGTAAGTCTACGTTTATAAAAGACAAAATATAGCCTTGTTCACGATTATGAGTAGGATTATCTTACAAACATAACCCATCATGGATATCACAAGCTATTTCAGAGAGAATCTTGGGCATCAACCTATTGGCAGGAATGGCACCATAACCAACATTAACGACCAACACTTTGATAATAGTAAGGTTTTTCATGTCTGATACGGTAATTGTGCCAACAGAAGTGTCAAAATGCCCTAATGTGATGTCCCAAAGTAAAGTGCTCAGTAGAAAAAAACAAGACATTTGAAGGTTTTGATTGTGTGATATACGTTTTAGCAGTGAGGCAGAGGAAAGTAGAAGATTCTATGGGGGAATGTTAACTCACAGTATATGGAAACGATGTTGGTAAAAAAATGTTAAAGTTTGGACATGCGATATTTGCTATCATAAAGGCGATAAGAAGTTTAGACACAATGAATAAAAGGCTTTCTGAGGATGAATTCACGTTTCAAGATTCTCTTTTCACAATTACAGATCTTCTTTCTGATAAACATAATCTGCCTGTTACATTCGTTTCCGACAAAGATGTTATTCAATTTGTTCGAGCAAAAGAATTCCATGCTGCCTGTGCAGGAGAACATGATCGCCTCTCTGTGTTGTTTGGATTTGGAGGGAATGTTTTTGTTAATTAATTGGTTGATACAAATTTTTCTATCACTGCCACTTTTATGGCAACCATCTCAATGCTAAAAAATCCATGAAATTCTTTCCTATTTAGGCAAACGGAGATGGGATTTGTAACAATTTTTCTGAAGTGTACAATGTATTCCATATAGATATCACAATTCTTTCTTCACATTTGTCGCAATTACCACAACTGTAAGTTAATGGAATAACTTAATTGAACAACACGCATCCGAACTCAACAAAAATATAACTGCCAATTTGACGTTGTCCACTCATACCACTATAACAAAGTAAACGTTCACCAATTTCCTCACTGAAACAAATTCCAGTTTTCGTAGCTGTAAGTCAACGATAAATTTATTTTGTAGTATGGATTGAACTGCATAAATTTCGAAAACTTTGAAATATGTTAGACCACAAACTTTTATGCAGACAAACTGAGCCATGTAGATTTGCTTTCACGTAGTTTCACGAAGTTATCCCTATTGACGCGTTTTGTTTCTGTCTGTACACGTGTCAGAAGAAGCAAATTTGACTGATATATTTGTGCTATATACCTGCAAGTTTGTTAATTTATAGTAGAGAAACAGACTTTACAAACCTACTTGCGAGACCTAAATGTTGAGATTCAATTGGCCAAGACATATCTGTCTTTTAATGGAGCAGATTGGTCAAAATCAACTAAAGTACCTTACTGGAGTTACTATTCTCCATGGGTAAGTTCAGTTGTTTTACATAAAACTTGCACATCTGGAGATCAGCATCGGATGAGAGGGTAATTGCTCCTTTTTACAATGGGAAAATGTTCTTCAGTGAAGAAAATTGTACAGCTTTGTAAAGCCATCTTGAATACAAGAACATTTTTTTCAGGTTTTCCACAAAATTGTTGGCAGCCACCTACCGCAGCTATCCTGTACATGTGGCTTCTGTATGTTCAGTTGGTACCATGATCAGGAAATCTTTCAACGAAAGACTAGGACTAAGTTAGAACAGCATTTTAATGGTGCGTAGTGTCAAGTGACCAACTATTTTCCACACAGCCAATGGTGCTGGGGAGGGGAGTCTTTTGGGTACGGGACATAGCATCTGTACTCCGTCTTTGGCTAGGCTTAGGCCTGCTTTGAGACTATGTAAGGCCTTCAATGAATAAATAAATACGTGGAGAGAGGTCTGGGCAATAAATACTGCTAAAGATAAATGTTATGATTTGATCTAAGCATGCATTGTACACTGCTTTCAAAAATATACCAAATTAATATTGCATACTTTGCTTTCTACTTTACGTCTTGCCATGCTTTTGTTATGAAAGTTTAAACAATAATAACAGTAATAACAATAATTGATACTATCTTTGATTATAAACATTACTGAAACTAAAAAAATAGGCGACAGTAGTAAATAGACTCAAAAACTATCTTTATGTTCAAAGAATTAAAAGGTATGCATATAAATGTTCAAAGAATAAAAAGGCATGCATATCTTACCGATTCGTAATATTTCCAACCCAATGACGAGACCAATTGTCCTCCTTCTGCTATTAGTTTTGATGACAATTTACAGCTTGAATTAAACTCATCAGATGTATTTTGTCTAAAGCTGAATCCACTGCAACGTACACTACGAAGACAAAATCTTGCGCATTCTGGCAAAGATGTGACTCTGTGAGATACAGCATTTGTGTCACTTGTCTGCATATCTCTACGAATAAGCTTGAATAAACCATCTCGCATTCGATTTGTTTTGTAGATAAAATTACCTTGAACCATACCAATAAAACTAAAGTATATCGCTATAGCAAGCACAAAGCAAGCATGCATCATCATGTCGTGTTTGACAATAGTCGAGTTTTTGGCAGCTAAAAGTGTTTGTGACTAACCTGTTCAGTACACAAGGACTTGATTCAGCATTAAATATTCAGAAAAAGAGAGCCTAATTTTGCATAAATAATGATTATGTACTCTGCACCTACTCGCTCTAGCATTCTTTACTTTAGCAGTACCAGTAATAATTTGTAGTACCAGTAATGCCTTTACCAAATGGTTGACAAAGCATTGTTAAAGTTCTTTTGTAAACATGGTTTATTGGTGCTGTGTCTAAGGAAACGTAAATATATTTGCAGTAATCAGTCATTAATATTTTGAGTATTTATGGTCATTTGTAACCCTAGGAACAAAATGCCTCTTACTTCCTTGCAATGCAAATCCATTTTGCAGCTGCTTTGATAAAGTAGCCTGCATATGCCCATCTGCTAAAGGCTCCCGAGATCTTCTGCGGTGATAAAGGGAGGAACGAAAATAATTGAAGTCAATGAAATGTTTCTTAGTCCTGTACCGTTTATAGCATACTTCAGAAAACCATCCTTCTCCTACTGCTATCCTTAAACTCCATTCAAATTTATGAATAAAGAAAATTTTGCAACAACACACCTCTTTATTAAGTAAACGCTAAACGATATTTCTTTAAACTTACAAACGAGCACACGCTTACAAAGGCGATACTTTTTTGCTTTGAGCTTTCCATAAAATAGCTTTCCACAAGATGATTTCCATAAGATAGTTCACCTAAGCAGGCGCCTGATCGAAGGTAGCAATTTGCATGTCTGCCCACAGACTTTCATCCACAACAATGCCACTATCTTGATAACGGAACGCATGTAGGTAATCATTTGCAATTCAGCTTCGGTGCAAATGTAGACTCTCCCAACATGTAATGGCAATGCAAGAAAGGTTTTTTTGAACGATGTAACTTAAAGGAAAGACCAATTTATGGCACTGTCTCCCACACTTTTTATGTATATGCCATTTGGCCTATAGACTAGCACTTTTTATACCTTTGCAATGCATGACTTTGAAACAATTGAAACAAAACAATACAAGCACAGTCTTTCCTCTCGATGGGATCACACTTTGTAATTCAAAAAGGAAGAGTGATGTAAAAGGTATATTTGAATAACAAGCCTTAACTTGAAGACCCTTTCAACGATTCTTCATTACCAATTTGCCTTATATACTCCAATGAGCCTTTACACGACTTAATTGAGCATTTCATGAGAGTGGGCTCACGTTACCTTCCTTCTCCAATGGTTTTTCTTGTGATGAGGGGTATTTAAACTCGCAATCACTGGCTAGTAAGATCGTCATCTTATCCACTATACCACGGCGACTCGTGACTTATATAGCGAGAACTTTCATACGACATTTTCTTGACTTTTGACTTTCATTCTCAGCATAAGCGATAAGGGCTTATATGGAATTGATCATATTGTGACATGTAAGGAACAATTTCCTTCTATTTTGGAAAGGGTGGGAAATTTGCAATTTGAATTGCCATTTCTATGATTTAAGAATAAACTAGTAAGGCAATGTCAGCACTTTTACACAGTGATATTTCAGTAATTCTGTACAATTTCTCAGCAAAACAGTAAACAAAGATAAACATCCAAGAAGTATATTTTAAAGGAAAATAAATTGTGTCTTCAGGACATTAGAGAGACAAATATTACCATGACGACAGAAGAGATCATCAAACTCCTTAGCTTCCCTGGACTAGTACAGTAGTGTCATCAAATCCTAAGTGTACTCTATTAGATAAGGCCACAAAATGCAACTTACTTCGCGAAATCGTTCTTTAATAACATGGATGAATGAGTGAAAAAGGTATCTTGTCCCGTGCCCTAAGCCTTCTTTGCGCTACATCTCATAAAGTCCTTCCCTCGTCGCATTAAGCCAGAGAGTGCAGGTAAAGCAAAACATATGTTATGACCTGGAAGCACACGAAGAGAGCAGACCAGGCCAATGGCTTGCTAAGCTAATGGGATCAAGTAGAATCTTATGTTTTCTTTTTTTCACACAAGCTTTGCTCACAGGCGTCATGGCCAGTGGATTTTCTTTGCAAGGATTTTCTTCAATAGTTGTGGTTTTATGAAGATATTCTTAGCAAAACTTTCTGAAGGAACCAGAATCGTACATTTGATCCAGATTATTAGGAAAAAGAGTTAGCTTGAGTCAGTCAGATTAACAACAACCTGTAAAAATTTAGGACAATTTGTTCAAACTTTTTAAGTTATTTCTCTTAAAGATGAGTTAAACAGATAAGCCGTCAATCAGACAGGCACTTGTACAAAGATATCATCCGTGGCAGAGGTACAAAATGATTAACTGTAGCACAAACAAGTGCCTACAACTAGATGGTTTACTGAACTACTATGAATTAGCAGAACGCTTCACATAATTACTGCTTGTAGGAATAATCCCACCGTTATTGACTGAGTTGCTTTTAACCGAATTTTAAGTAGAGAATATTACCAGGCATAACATATGTCTTAATTTGAAACATAGCTACTGAAGATGTCGTTGGTATGACTTAATTCTCCAATCACAGATGGGGCTTTGACTTAATTTTCTGTGTCCTTGTATAGAGTAAAGCAACGCTATTGCTCTAAGGTCCATCCTGGCCTTAGATGGTAGTACGCTTCACGTTCAAAAGTATTGTCCCTAATATATTTTGGGTTCAGTAAACAAATCTTGCCTATTTTTTCACTTTGTCGAAAATTTACTGGAAACGTTCACTACCGGAGCTGCAAGCCTGTGCTTGTAGCTCATCAAGCAAGAATGTGGAGACTGGAGACTTCCACATTTACTTTAACTTTCCTTGCTTGAGTTATCTGATTCCTATAATCTATGGCCACAGTGAAATTTTAGCCAAATTGCTGGCAAGCAACGAAATGCAAAAAAAGGAATTTATGTGCTTGATAGCATCATTAATTCTTTGTTATAGTTATTGGTGTAACGTTAAGTGCAGCTTTCTTACAAGGAATATAAGGCTGAACAAGAATAAACTATGAACTAAAGATCCAATGTTACTTTGTAGTGTCTTAGTATAGCAAGAGAAGAGATAGCATGCAGTCCGAAAAATGCCAAAACAGCTTCCATGCATGACTCTGCAGAGTTTACTCCAAAGACATGCGAACCATGGCAAACACAAAGAGAACTTATTGTCACGGGTTTGACTACTTTTTGACTGGTATTTCCCAGACGTCTGCCGAATTGTTGTACCAATGATCACGACAGCCATTACTAGGCATTTCATATTTTTTAAGCGTTTCATGGATGTTCTGTTCCAGCTTTGTTTCAGTAAACGCTCTTGTTTACAAGAAGCATCATCTTTCTTTAGGCGCCTTTTAGCTAGAATCAGGAGTTCACTCTACTAAAATATAAATCTGCTATGCTGTGTACTTTTTTATAATACACGATATAACTCTTGTAGCATAAAACTTGGTAACTTAATTTGCAAACTTTTTGTACTTAAAGCCTGTTACCTCTCCTTTATATTAATCACGATGAGCCAATATTGGAATATTCCAAGATTCCAAGCAAATTTCTGTTCTGTGCATCTCTGAATTGAAGTGAGGACCAATGAAATGCAGGACCCTTGTCTCAAGAAACAAATAAGATCAATTATTGTGTTAAGACGTTTTTCTAATAGTTCGATTTCGGTTTACATTACATTACATTAACTCCTGCACATAATTCCAAAATGAATGTAATTCTAGCTAAAACATATGACATTCTCTACATGTTGAATTATTTTCATGTTCTAGTATGCTGTCTTATAATCTATTCCGTTTGGTATTTCTATGCTAACCTCCATACGAAGAGAATGCTGACTGGAAAGGCTTGGCCATAGCATGGGAAAAGTCTGCGTAGTAAACGATGCCATGCTTCTTTGGCACCATTAAATGCAAGACATTTCATTTTTCTCGTTTCTCCATTTTGGTGCCTGGAGAAAACAGCACAAGCTAGAAGTGTTTTGGCAACACTGAAAAATAACGGCTTTAGAAAAATAACTCGTCCAAATCGTATCACATCTTCAAGATGATCTGTTGTTGGCAGCTAACTAAAAGTTACAATTTCAAACGGTGTCGAAACTTCTGTTGTACACACTGTATTTTTACCTCAATTGTTCTTTTGCTTTAGGATTTAACACTACGTTTATGGCATATGTAGGCATCTTTATCTTTCCTATAAGCTTATTGTCTATCTCATCAACTTTCTTATTCCAACTGAAATGCCTGGGACCCTTATTAAGGTCTGGGCCAAGTAAAATTTACATTGGGTTACCCCTTCTTTGAAGCTTATACTTAAACCAATCTCGCTTGCAGCATTAGTCTACAAAGTACTTTCCTTAAAAACCTCTTCTGTTAAAAGATGTGTTTCCTTCTACTTTTAAAGCAACATGATGATAAATCGCGAAGATCTTTTTCGTAATATACTCTGGTAATGCGTAAATCGTTAATTGGTATGAAACAGAAAACAAGGAAATTCAAGGTTCGAGAAATGCGAGGTCAGAAGCTGTTGAAAGCTGGATGAAGATCTAGTAGGTCGTTGGAAAGTTCGAAAAGATGATAATAAAGAAGAGAGAAACAGCTAGTAACTATATACAGCATCGATTGCTTACTGATCATTGCTGATTTGCTGTAACTGTCTAGCAAGATTATGGTGGGGTGTGTCGTACTCCAGCTTCGTAGCCACTACACCTTGTAAGACGCATTAGAAAGGAAAGACAAGGCATTATCTTGTTACCTTCTTGTATCTAGTTCTAGTTTCATTTTTAAAACCAGAACCGTTCAAATTCTTTGAAATGTTTAAAACGTTTTATAGAGTTCAGTTAAGTCTAAATTTAATTTAGATTACGTTGATTTACAAATCAAAGCTCATTAAGCCATAAGTAATATGTAGTGTACTTTAACCTTATGTAGAGTGTATGAGAATAATGCAGTAGATTTCAAATCCGTAGCTGCTGTTCACAAATTTCTGTGCCTATCGATCACTAAACTTTAAGGGAACGTTGGCAGTGTTCATTTATATTAGCTGTATGATCTGATACTGCATTTTATATTAATTTATGCTACGCTTGGAATGGACGACACAAGGAGACATGAATCTACCACATACTGAATTAACGTTGATGAATCGCAAGTCTATAAGTAGCTGTATATAATTCTTTTAGCTCAAAACGTTTAAGCTTTCAGTTTATGCGGTCTTATAAAACGAAGTACCTAACGTCCATGTTTTACTTGATATCGGATCGAATTAACTTTCACTTTCTGTTAACGATGGCAACCGACAAATTGCAGCTACAGGTGACATAAGTTCAGTCAAGCCTAACGCCAAAAACGTCCACTTCACAGATGATCAGAGCAGAAAAACGTCTTAAAACAATGACAACAAATCTTCCTAAACAGTATGAGTTGCTGCATGGAATCAGTCTAGTTTCGCCTACTCCGAGGCTAAACACAGGTCTTGTACACAGGGGAAGAGTGAGTACGCTTGCCGTGGAGCTCATCCCTACACGAACTTCTCCATCAGCAAAAAAGTAGTGACAACAGTCAGCACGGTTAGTGATGTAAATAGACCCAACATAATGTCGGGATCCTAAGTCTACTCGCCACCAAGGTGTACTTTGAAATCCAGTGTGGCTGCAATAACCTAAAAAATAGTTTGTATTTCTGTTCCCGTCAACCGCTCTTGCACTTGCTCCACCGAAGTCAATTGTGGACTGTGTAGTGGGCATTCTCCGAGAAACGACCCTTAAAGCTAAATGTAAAATAAACGAGAAGACACTATTACTCTCAAAATTATTTCAAACAGGAAATTTGGTTTGTAGACGAAAAATACACTACAAGATAATCGTCACAGACTTATACAAAAGTATTCAGATGCAAAAAAATTGCAAAATGGCGATCCTCAATTTAATCTACTCTCGAATGACATATGGCTCAAGGGAACAGGCCATTTTAAAGTAATACTACAGTACAATCGTTTATATAGAACGCTGATTTACGACTTGAAAAAAGCAGTCTGCTTATCTTCAGTACTATAATGAAGATGTACTTTGAATGCGAGTTGTGCCTGGCCTTAATATTCATATTGCAATTTGTCCCTTTTACATCTGCATGGTAACAAATTAGAAAATAATTGAGGTATGGCAGTAGTATTCTGAATATTGTATAATGCATCAGGCAACACACGTACGGTTTAAAATATTCCTATCTATATAAACCAAAATTTTCTCCTACGATCACGGACTACAGTTAAATTGAAATCGACGATTTGTTTTATTGCAACGTTACCCTAAAAATTGTTTACTCTCTCAGCGGGTTATCTGATATATACTAAAAGTAATACAATAAACAAAGGGTCTAAGGTCTCTCCCGGAGACAATGCATAGCAATGTATTACCGTCCCCGTCGGCCTTACCCCGATGATCGACGGCTTAACCGATTCGTCCATTTATTTAGCTCTCTTGATCTGAGGAGAGGCTGTGAGGGTACCCAGTGTAACTAAAGAGAATATTAGTCATAATACGGCAGAGCAGCGCTGTCTTTGTCCCTTGACACTCAAAAGTCAAAACCTCTGTGTTTGACTAAGCTGAGCTAGTTATATATATATATATATGAACTCAACGGTTTGGTTCTAGCGGAAAACGGAAATTCCATCAAGACTGCTGCAGCCCTTTTTCTTGACCACGCAGATTACACCAAGTCAATCTGCTTAAAGGCCGGCTGTCATAGAGCTGTAAAATTCGATTGAG
Source organism: Chironex yamaguchii (assembly GCA_024741275.1). NCBI lineage: Eukaryota > Metazoa > Cnidaria > Cubozoa > Chirodropida > Chirodropidae > Chironex > Chironex yamaguchii. The sequence continues at coordinate 13,130 of JANTCA010076618.1, forward strand.
CGGAAAAAGCTCGTGAAGATTTCCTTAGAACTACGTTTGGCTAGGAAGAGAACTTTTTCCAAACTACATTCGGCAACCCTTATTAGGCTGAAATTAACAGACAATTATTGCTTCTCCAGAGTAAATATTTTGTCCATCCTGATGTTGCAACCACGAAAAAGAAACAGATAGATAGCCGCAAGAAAAGAGAAAGTGCGAATTAGGAAAATGTTCTGAGGTAGATGTGTGAAGAGCTTGTACAGTGTTCCAGTTAAAGATCTGTTCGTCTACTAATACATATCTAAAGCTTTTTTAAAAAGCCAGCCAGATTTAATGAATGCTTTGCTGATTTGAAAATCGTTAAGAATCAGCGATGAAACAGATCCAAAATAGTGTTCATCCAGTCCTCTTTCACATCTCAAAACTAATGATGCTCAACTTTCTATTTCAAGTTGCTTTCGTTGTTAGTCCACTAAAGGTCAGCTGAATCGTTGAAGAAACTTGTCGTGTTATCTAGGATGAGTTAAGTAGTCGCGGATCCGTTACTTGAAGGTTAAATTAATATCAATTTAATCACTGCCTGGGACGAAACATCAGAATTCTTACAAAAGTATTGGTGGCGTTAATAGAAGCGACATTTTCTGTCTTTCTACGTGTCATTGGATCTCGTTAGGGTTAATAATTATTGATTATAATTACAATTGTACCCTTTCCTCGCATAATTGGCTATTGCTCGAGAGGAGAAAAAAACTTGCTCAAGAGAGGAATGACTAACTTTTCCACTCAGTTGGACAGCACTTCGCAAGAACAAGGAATCTCTGACCCTGTGTTGTTTCATCAAGATACGCATGCTTTAAAGAAAAGCTCGTAAGCTTATTTCCCTCGAGCTAATAATCAGGCTGTACGGATACCGGCTTTTACAAGGAATTTAGACCTCAAACAAATTGCAAACTGGTGAATTGCTTTGTTTTGCTTTTGTACTTTTTTCTCTCTGAACTTCGATGGAGATGTCACAAAACTTATCGTAAAATTCAGGCCCTAAGTCAGGCCCTGAAAATTGGTGGCTGGTGCAAGATAATTGCACATCTGTGACATGGTGACAAGCCAGTACTCTGTATTACATTTACAACTTGGCAAGCGTATTCAAGAACACTGCTGACCCCATGAATGGGTAGGGCCGTTAAAAAAGGTGGCTTAAACATCAGTTGCACAGGAAAGCGTCACGAGGCAGGGCATTCACTCACAATGTCAAACAATAGAAGTCAACTTAAGAGAACATGAAATGTAGACGATCATCCAATTTGAAACAGGGAGTCCAGAATGTAGACAAATTCTTGTATCTCAAGGACTAACGAGATTCAATATCATCCACATCACCCTCAGTAAAACACGCCTACCGAGAAAAAAATAGCAGCCTATGCCTATGCAGCTACGCTTGATGCGCTTTACCAACAGCTGTGTCTCCTCAATTTACCGTCAAATGATATGCTTCTACCACTTGGTGATTTTGATGCAAAGTTTTGGAAAGCTAACAGACAATGGAAAAATGATATTAGCAAAGGAGCTAGAAAGTGAAATGCCAACAGCCTCTTGCTCTTTTAGCAGCATGCTTTGCACAATCTCTTTATCACTAACACCTAATTTTGACAGACAAATCTGTTAAAGATAACCTGGGAGTATCCTAGGTTGCAACATTGGTACGAGACAAAAAAAATGTTCTGACCACTGCTAGACAGTTTAGGTTCTAGTCATGCTTTATTAAGTTGGCGACGCAGGTCAAATGATGCAAACAATTAACGTAATTGAACAATCTTTTTGTGGTACAAAACTTGAAAATCGCATTGAAAATTTGCGACATTGCGCTAAAATCATACTTAAAA
>JANTCA010076629.1:0-14987 GCA_024741275.1 Chironex yamaguchii
TACTACTACTACTACTACTACTACTACTACTAATAATAATAATAATAATAATAATAATAATAATAATAATAATAATGATAATAACAATAACAATAATAATACTGCTGCTACTACAATCTGCTGCTGCTGCTACTGCTGCTGCTACTACTACCACCACCACCACTACTGCTGCTGCTGCTTTGCACTGTCACTGTTGTCTATATTGCACAAGTGTTTTTGATTATTCGTTTCGTTACTCATTTTCATTGGTTCTATTAAACTAGCTCGAGACAGAAGGAGAGAGGTACATTGTTGTCGCAGGTATTCCTTTTCCCAATGGAAATAAACACGTTGCCGAAATAGCAACAATGTCACTACATCTGCTAAATAAAGTTTCAACGTTTAAAATGAGACATTTTCCAACCAAAACGCTTTTTTTGAGGATGGCTTTACATACAGGTTAGAGAAATATTGATACACCTTATGAGTGTGTGCTTTGATTTCCTTTATAAAATTGTGTTACGATTACTTACTTGACCACCTGTAAGTACGAGTTTTATTGCGTGTTTGTTCTAAACACATGGATCATTGGTATACCAAAACTCATGGGGCCGGATCACTCCACCGGTCGATGATCCTTCACTTGGAAGAATGACATCCATATCCTTATCCCTCTCAAATAGACGATGTATATTTATTACGATAATATCATTACGGGTATTTTTGCACAAAATTTGATAAATTGTCCATTCTATTATCAAGCAATCTATGGCTGATGAATCGTTGATTCTGTTCTGGCCTGAGACATATGGTTTCATTCTCAATTTCGACAACTTTCATATTCCTAACAAAAACTCATAAATTATAATGCAATGACAATGTAATAAACACTAGCACGTTGCAATGCATTTGAATGTTTGATTGTAAAATGATAAATCTGATCTGATTCAGTTGAGAACTGGATATGAGAATAACAATCCATAAATATACATATTTACAACCAGGATACTAATATAGTACAGTAGCTTTGGGAGGTTGTCTGGGTGTATTTGCTTTTAAGCATATAAGTTTGATATTAATGTCAGGAAGTAAATTCGGGGGACCATTTTGCTGTTGGAGTAATTGGGCTCAAAGTCTTGTGCATTCGTACATTCTCATACCATATACTAGTAGGCTTGTTCATTTGACATTGACAGCAGACGCTCTTCTGCACACGTTAACATTTTCCAATTTAGACCGTTAGTGTGCCGACAGTTTGTTTTGATTAATTTTCTTTTTTCTCGTCTTTTTCTTAATTCATTGAGAACCCTTCGTTTCCAATACATTGATGGTAGAGATGAGTGCAGATTTCTGTCCCGTACATTAGTAAGCTAACATGAAACAAATTTCTATAGTTTCCTATAGATTACCAACATCCCGTGATTTCTTTTTTGCAGGTCCGTGTGCTGCAGGAATTGTAGGATTAAAGATGCCACGATATTGCATATTTGGGGACTCTGTTCAATTTGTTCGCCATCTTGAATCTAGCGGTCCACCTTTGAGAATACAAGTGAGTCCTGAATTTAACGCAGAATTGGAAGAAATTGGCGGATTTACAACTGAAGTTCGTGGACCAATTCAAATTAAGGTATTTGTTGATCTTTTTCCCTATCAAGGTAGTATGTTACTTATTCTCAGAAGCTGATACAGGCCTTAAAAGGGAGATTGTTTTAAGTACATACAACCACAACAATTAAGTAATGCATTCTTAACAAAAGTTTTTCTGCAAAAAAGGAAGGTGACAATGAATTAAGTTTCCTAATCTTAATGATTACCATGTTGAACTAAAACGAAATGAGAAGTGACAACGTGAATACCTAGCTATATTGTACACATCCTTTCAAAACATTTCCTTGTACAGTATCCAGTTTCTCTAAAGGATATATCTACTATGTGGCACTCCACTCTATATTCCATTTTGGGATTCTTCTCATCGCTGGCTAACGTGATGATGATGACTGACAAATACATATATTGCCTCTTTTACTACAAACGTCCCAAGCATTCTCAAGTAATTACCTTATGACTTTCACCAACTGGATATCTGAATATTGTCCAAAGTTATGCACAATTTTTACACATTCTAGCAAGCTAAGTGTCTTTGCCGACCCACGTGCACATCCCCGACGGTTTATTCTGATAAACCTGAAGCAGTGTGAATTGACCCCCTTCAGAACCTACTAACATAACATTCACTGTTTATCCTCCTTCTAGGGGCGGGGTTTGATCTTGCCGTTCTTTCTAACTGGTAAAGATGGATTGGATATTTCACTTCCAGAACCAATAGTGGATTCTGCTGTTGATCCGAATTGGAATCGAAATCTAATACCCAAACTTCTTTATCGTAAACCTGTTGTCAATAATGAGCTATCTATCACTGATCTGTCTGATGAAGTAATTCCAGAGGAACACAAGACCCAGGCAATTAGGAAACAATCAAATGAAAAAGTAAAAGATGAAACAAAAAAAGAAGAGGAGAAGCATATAGAGGACAAAACAAAACAAAATGGAAGAGTTAGTAAGCTTCCCTTGACTGAGTCAAAATCCACTAACCCGGCAATGAACATTATTCCAGACAAAGGTACTGGGCGAGGGAAAGGTCTTGGCTATTCAAGAAGGCGAGTTGGTGGTGGACAAGAGCCTTGATATTAAGCAAAAAGTACTTTGCAAAGGTTTGGTAATATCAGACTGCTTTGAAGGAACTCATGCATTTGTGGTGGAAAGAAAGAATTTTCAGCCTCGACCTATGAGCAATATTCTCATATAGGCAATATGTCTTTAACAGCTGTCGTCTATAATGATCCCTATCTTTCGGCTTGGAATACAACCATGCCACAACTGTTGGTTTGGAAATGGTTTATTAACAGTCTATTTCTGCTGAAGTCATGTAAAGTTGAAGAAAAAATAATGCCAGTTTCGTCCATACATTTTATTAATACTCATGGGTTAAGTGATAAGAATACATGCGGAAAAAGACCTTGTTTTCGTCATGTATGGGTTTTCAGGAATTTTTGTTTAAATGGTGAGTAAATGGTCGTGTTGAAAAAAAGACCAAGCTTATGCTTTGGATTTATGTTTATTTTAATGAGGGACTAGAGTGTCCATAGCTGAAAAATAATCTGTAGCAACAGTTGTCAATCATGACATTAAATATTCAATTGTAAGAAACAATATCTTCCAGGAAAGCAGAGGTCATAGGTTTGTGCCTCGTTTGCGACTATGGGTTGTATCTCTGGATCATTTCTCTGGATGACCCTTTCTCTCATTCATATACTCATCAAAGGTTCATAATCTATGCCACATCAAGCAGAGATGAGCATTCAACAACCAAGTCAATATTATCAATATTTTCTCCACAGAATTCCCAACCAAATTTTCATTCGTCAGTCTAACAAAATTTCCCTGTACGATACCATTCATGTCAGCACAGAAAGCACACATCATATCCTACCTCAAAGAGTTACTTCACTCTAGAATCAGCACACAAAGCACACAACATATCCTACCTCAAAGAGTTACTTCACTCTAGAATCAGCACACAAAGCACACAACATAGCCTACCTCAAAGAGCTACTTCACTCTAGAATCAGCACACAAAGCACACAACATAGCCTACCTCAAAGAGTTACTTCACTCTAGAATCAGCACACAAAGTACACAACATAGCCTACCTCAAAGAGCTACTTCACTCTAGAATCAGCACACAAAGCACACATAGCCTACCTCAAAGAGTTACTTCACTCTAGAATCAGCACACAAAGCACACAACATAGCCTACCTCAAAGAGTTACTTCACTCTAGAATCAGCACAGAAAGCATGCATCAGACATTCAGGCATGAAACCTTCGTACCACCTTTTCATATATTCATTGTTTGACAATAAGCAAGAAACATAACATTTGACAATGAGTGGTCAAAAGCCACCTCCATAGAAAACACAATAATTTCTCTTAAATTCCTCTTCTAATCTAAGCCTCATAATTTGTTCATTCATTTTAACTCACTGCCGCAGATCAAATTGATTGTGGTTGGCTAGAATTGAAATAAGTGAAATATAAATAACTGCTCGACAATATCTTTCACCATTGAGAAACTGTACTGAGTGAGAACAATAAAGCTTATGATTAATGCTTGTTGCTGATCGAGTCTCTTGTTTCAGCTGTTACCAAATATGTCCACAGATCCAGAAAAACTGCAAAATATGATGCTAAAACCTAAATTTTAAATCCTTAAACAGAGAACAATGTTTTAACTAGGGATGCTTCCAGCATCATTATAGATTTAGCATAATAAAAGTATCAGTTTCGAGATTATATGGTGTGACAAGTAATAGTATTAAATACAACAGGCAGCAATAACAAATAGCACCAAATCATAAATATGCATTGGATGACTGTTGGAAACATTTCAAATCGTAGTAGACCTACACAGTTTTGAATTGAAGGATTAATTTAGACATCCAAGACTCGTGTAACAGAAACTAAAAGTATGAGTATGTCCACCAGGTGTCAAACCTGGGTCTTATGACTGCATATCTGACACCTTCCTAAACAGCTAAACAGCTCAATAGGAAAGCTTGAAAGACTGTTAGACATTCCACCCCGATCATATACGCCAGTTATTGGGTGTCTGTGTATTGGTGTATAAACTACACAAATGGCATGTGTTTTGTGCCTACAAGGTATCTATTTTTTATCACTATTTGCATTAATTCCATGTAGGAATAGACATGGTTGTTTTAGGAACAGAAATTAAGGTATGAGTATGACCACCAGGGCATCAAACCCACTGCAAATCTGATACCTTTCCTACTCATTATCATCACTGTCCTTTGACTCTGGTGGTTGTCACATTGTTGAGAATCCTGCCCTACAATTTTGGGTCAGACATACCTGTTCCCAGGTCCTTAATGTAAACTTTAGTTCATATCAGGATATGTCAGTTTATAGGTTTTGACCATACTAGCAGAATGCCATAGAATGATTTTTAAGACTACATCTGGCACAATGACAGTGGTCACTGCTGGGGAAGTCTAAGGGATGTTGGGGTATATAGTGAAATCAAAATATGGAAATGTTTCCTGTAATAAAGCCTTCCATTACTCCAGTGTAGGTTTTGCCACCCATCACTTGTAGCACTACATATGTGCAAATTAATTAGTTTGCATTTTGTAACTATTTTTAAGTATTGTTTCAATTGTTGAATATGGTCTACACTAGAACCAATTGTAATCAACTGTAATTAATATTATTTCGATCGATGCAGAATGACGCGTGGTGACAAAAATGTTAAACATTATTATTAAAACTTTTGTGTAACTTAAAAAGCACAAGTTTTAGTTTTTTAAGACCAAGTAATAGTCAAACAACTATATGACTTGACCAGGAGATAGATTATGAATCCAAGTCTGGACAGGTAACCTGGAAGGTAACCCCACTCAGCAGTGAGTTGAAATGAAGTTAGCAAGGGGAACAAAGAGATAACTGCAAAACAATACCTTAAAATTAAAAAAATCATAATTTCTTGCTTGATGGAAGTTTAATTACAGATAAAATCTGCCTTAGCTTCAAAAGCTATAATGAGTCAGTGGGACTTCACTGATTATCAAATGTGAAAAGGTACTATGCAAGCTACTTGTCATAATGTATTTGCTTCTTTTATAATTACCCAGCAGGTTGTGTTAAGATCATGTCAAGAAAATCATGGTCAGATCAACTGGAAAAAGCAAGTGAGTTTTATGACGTCAATGCTAACCAGAATAAGTAATGAAAAATGCTATACACATACAAACTAATCTCCTTAAATAAGAAAGTAAATAGGTGAGTAGGCTAGTGAGGAATGAAGTAGGTATGTTCCTAAAATGGTAGCAAACAGAATATCTACAGCCTTGCTTAATGTAGTTTTGTAAAATCATATTGGAAATATGGGTCAAAAATTGCTTTGAATAAAACTGCAAATAATATGTATCCATGCCTTTTAGAAGTAGCTCATATTGCCTTGAAAATTTGTGACATTGCACTAAAAAATACTTAAAAGCTTTTTTCGTCTGACACTCTTGGGAGTATGAAACATCAGAAAGAAAAGTATATGTGTATGGCAACCTATTTATACGAAACATGTAGCAAAACTACCCAATTGGAGTCTGTCTACATTAAAACAAGAAAACCAGTACTCTTTAGGCAAAAAGATTTTGTTTTTGCACTTGGACTCTTCCGATGTTTTGTTTCTTTATTTTCTCTTTCTTTGTTTCCTGTCCTGTCTAGGATTGGCTAGTTTTGCTACATATTTTGTATAAATAGGTTGCCATATACATATACTTTCCTTTCTGATATTTCATACCCTGAAGAGTGTCAGAAGCTTTTAAGCATGTTTTTAGCGCAATGTCGCAAATTTTCAAGGCGATTTTCAAGTTTTGTACCACAAAAAGATTGTTCAAGTTGCTCATACTAATTGGTTTCCTTGCTATATAAACAATTGATTTAACTCGATGCTCAGTGTCTATACCACAATATTCTTAGATTATGACTATTGTCAGGTCAGACTTTACTATTATTTATATCACAGTTGTTAATGTTGTATTGCTGCAGAGTTCTTTTAAACTGTAAAAATTATATTGCAGCAAACTGTACATTTATGAAGTCAGTATAAAGTTTTGGATATGAAAGATACATAAAATGCATCTGTTTTCACTACAGCAGCATCCCTTCACTTTTGTTGAATTTTCTTTTCTTTTGATGAAGGTCAATGTTCCATTGATTTCAGTCAAGTTAGTGAAGTAGTTCCTTTTCTTCACCTTTAGCTTTGCAGTTCAATAATTGAATTCTAAAACAATTTGGAAATGATGTAGACAGGAGCTTTATCATGACATGAGGTGTATACTTTTTATGTAAACCTCTTGTCTACATGGCTTCCACTGGGTCCATAAAGTCAAGAATTTTCAAAATTTGAAAATGCTGTACCATAAATATGGTAAAAATTCAGTGGGAAACAAATAGACTTGTTCGGGCAGACTTAATAACGGGAGTGACAGATACTTCTTTCCACTTTTTGCATGTTATCATTTCTAAACTTTCTAATGGTAACCAAACATAGATTGCACATTTAGCTTGGTGTTCAGATTAGTATCTGACATATTGAAGTGGACTCAAATGTTGCAGACTTTATAGTCTCGGCACTTGAGGTAACAACACATGTAATTTAAGATGCTATATCAGAAACATGTGATAAATGTCCTTGTCATTTCAAAACATTAGTTTAAAGCTCACACATTTTATTAAGCTTTTTATTTCTGAGCTGGAAAAACCCATGTGGCTGATCATGTCTTCTATGTACAACTGTTCCTTGTAACTGAAGTTGACTTACAAACAAAACACAAACAGATTTAAATATATCTTGTTACTCGTCTTTATCCAATGTCTGGCTGTCTCTTTTGTACAATTCAAGGCAACCTGCAATAATGACTCAGTGCCATGCATTCTACTACTACTCACAGACAATTTATCGGCTGATCTTCAATAAAGCCTATTATCCATGTGACACACGCTACATCTCACATGTTCCATGAAGAAACTATTCAGTCATATTTTATATATCCTTTACTTGACAAATTACAATGTCTTAGTGCACAGTCATCACTTCCTTGTTAACACCAGGAGTAACAGATTATCTCCCTTGCAGCTGTAGCATCCGCACATGCTCACAACTCTTGTTTGATGTACGTGTTTAAACAAGAGCAATGGCATTGCCTCAAATGTCGGAAACGTTTTCTCATGTTATACATAGCTAATCAAGATTATCCTTTTTCTCTTTGATTGCAGCCTAATAAACGAAAAAAGCAAATAAACTACATTTAAGGCAGGATAAAACAATAGACTTCACTACAAACTAGAGATACGAATTTAAAAATAGTTTATATTATTGATCATAAACAATCATTAGGATGATCACAACACTGAAACTGAAATACAGACAGCTAACTTGGTGACAGTCTACAGGCATAAATAATAATATTGGTGACCACATTGTGACCTATAAGCATATAAGCATATTGTGATGAATGATGATAACCGTTGCTGATAATGATTTAATGATGACATCAATAACAATGATAATGGCCATGATGATACAGATGATAATGATGATAATGATTACAGCGGCATTAAAGTGAGAATGATGCTTTGATGAATATAGTCATTTGACACATCACGCTTGTGTATCACTTGCAGCTTTTAGATAAGTTCACCACTTCAATAAATCTTGAGCCATACTGTTGTCCAAGTTCACTTTCCTTAGGTCAGCATCAATTGTTTCCTTCCTAGACTTCCTTGGTCATCCACACTCCTTTGCCCATGTACTTGCAGAGAAAAGCAGTTGTCAGTCCAGGAATCAGATTGTTTCAAGTGATCATTCCTTTGATATCAGATGAAATTCATGAGCTACAAGGAGAGTTAGAAGAAGCCTGTTGTTGCCTACCCTGGATTCCAGGAACTCCGCAGCACCATAATATACGATAACAGGATGGATGAAAGGATGGATGGATGATGATGATTGTGGTGGAATTACTGATGTAAGTGCTACCTGTAATAGCTATGTCATCAGTAGTGTCAGTAATTACAAGGTACAATAAGTAATTGTTCCATGAGTATTAACCATACAAAATGTGTACCTTAAATCTCTCTTCAAGGAGGGAAACTTCACTGATCAAGTCTGTGATTGCATTGGCAAATGCTTCATTTGGACTATAGTCTGGTGTTGTTTGAACTCGTAAAACAAATTTATGTTCCCAGGGATTTGGTACTCTGTATCCAGCAAATTTGACCTGTGGGTCTTTTAACAACTGTCTGAAAGTAAAGGAAACAAAAAACAGCAAGAATTTAGGCATTATTTGGTCAGGGACATAACGTATACTTGTAAAGGGATTGATCATCAAGGATCTCTCACCTAGATCACAGGCCTAACAAAGTTCCAGAATCGGTCAGGAATGACATTGAATATTTTTTTGTCTAGATGCCTCGATAAAGATAAAGTTTGTCATTTAACATAGAAAATGGCGTAAATGAAACTTACTGTCTCAATAGATTGCCAAGTGTATGATCTTCCTTTTGAACGACGAAATGTGCAGCGTGAGGAACTTTAGTGTCCTTCTCTATAACAATTCTGGGTATCAAAAAAGTATCAAATAATAATGATGATGACAACCAAAATGACATTAGTTGGTATAAATTAAACTAAAAGACCTTATAAACATTTCCACGTTACCGTGTCAAGACTAGACACGATCGACACGGTATTACTAGACTCGGCGTCTGTACTTACTTCTTCTCTCCCTCCAATAAGAGGAAAGGTTCAAATGACTCTGGCGCGTTCATGTCTTTTGATTAACAGAATTAAGACTTGCATTTACTTCACTAAAACGGCAAGTAATGTGCGTAACGCTTGTTTTTAAAAATTCATAAGACAGGTTTGACGACTGACTTGGCACGGCAAATGATGCTAAACTACGCCCTATTCGAAAAGCCTTGTTCTCAGTACGAGTCCATTGAGGAACCAAAACAACCTTGATTGCGTTTGCCGTTTTACAAATTTACACTACCACCGAAGGCCTGATGGCTGATGAGAGGGAGGGAAAGACCTCGGACAGATCGAATATCTTCTCAAATTTCCTCCGGAGAACTGTTAGCTTCAATGGAGGAGATGACACACTTGTGGATGAGGACAGGGTGATAGAGAGCTCTTCACAGACACGCTTAAGATCAAACACAGCGTCGATAGCCGAGACTTTGGGAAGACCAGCATATCCTGAGGGTAACGACTTGTCATTTGATTACTTGTGTTGTTTTGCAAGCTTGTCATGACTTGAATCAGAGATTAATCGCTGTATGAATATTGTTACACGACCTTTTTTAGGTCTATTCTGAGGGTTCCCTTTCCATGGGTCGTAAACATACCATTACTAATGTACTGCCGGCCTGACGCCTAGGACCACTACCGGATGATGAACTGACTGATGCGGACCCAATATATAACCAAAAATGTCCTGATCTGAACAGGTGTTAAATTACGTTTATGTCTTACCATATTGAAGCTCTATTTCTTAATTGCGGAGTTAATGGGTTAAAGTTTGGTGCCATAGCGATGCTACTACATAAAATTAATAGTTCTGATGATGCAGCCAGTTAGATGATATCTTGTATCTAGTATTGTGTGATAGCCCCTCCCCAGAGCCAAATTTATAGTAAGTCTACACAGCTGTTACTTTATCTAAAGCAATTAGTGACTAAGCAAACAAATTTATTGCTATATTTGTATTCTTATGTGTATATATTTGTAATGTATTGCTAGGTGTTATTACTATTTTCCAAGAGAGATTAAAACTTTCCTGGCAAATGCACTTACTTTTTGTATTTTTAGTTGACAGTTCACTTGATTGTAATTGACTGAGGACAGACAGTTCCTTAAAGTTGTGATAAACGAGAAGACTTCGGAAATCGCCCTAAAGAATAGTAATGAATTATATGTTTCTTGGTACAATGATAGGAGCAAGTGTGCTGAAGACTACAAACTCACCAACAATAGTAGAATATATTTAGAAAGGGAGACTTAGCATTAGTAAGAGAGCAAATGGACATTAAGCTTGCTTTTTGATTGTTCTACAGTGTGCACTGTAGTTAGTGTACAACTGTAGCGTTGCTGCTTTAGGCAAAACCTTTTAGCAGGAAATTCAAATTCTGTCACATTGCAATTTGTTTTTTGTATCTTGAGTAGGAAGCCGTCTTTCCCCAGCAAAAATTTAAGTAGGCTCTCTTCACAAAGTATTTTTTGCAAAGAAAGCCAACTTAAATTTTAGTTCATATTGTTGATATTGGAGCACACTTGGTGTCAAAGGATTTATTTGAGAAAAAGAACAAAATAATTAATATATGTGGGTTTCACGGTGTTGAGTAGTGAATTTTGGTAAGAGAACTTACAATGTGGCACAGACAGATGTAAAATCACCTGCCCCTCACAGTTCACCACAAAGACGTTGTCATTAAAAGGCCTTGTAAGACACAGAATAACTAATTATCTTTCTGTGCTCAGAAAGGGTGAGATTGGTTGGCTTTTACATTGTTATTATGAATGTTTGTTGAAAAGGTAGAATGAATAGGTTGGCTCGACAATAGCATGTAGTGGACTTGGACCATCATATTATGCGAATTGTGTTGTTGAGAATGAAAGTGATAACCATTAGGCAAATAACTTATCCTGTTTTCTATGTAGTCTATAAATCTACCTATCAAGAGTATAAATATTTCAAGAAGTATTGATTAAATTAAAATTGATAGCAAAATTATTTATTGAAAGATCAACACCTACCCCAACAATTGATCAAATTCACTAATTACTGAATAAACCTAAAAGAAACATATTGGAAATCAAAAAAATAGTGGAGTTTGAGGACAGAAAATGAAGAATTGAATGCTTGTCTTTAAAATCCTTTTGGTTAATTGAACATGGATTTGAACGAAAAATGACAGCTGACTATACGTTAGAATGGAAGTCTTCAGTCTAATTTGTCCTTAACAGGAGGTTGTTTTAGGATAAATTTTGAAGTAAGGCAAGGATTCTCATAATGTCTATTTTCTGACATCGATTGTTCAGCAAAGACAGCTCTTTACCACTTCTCAAAATTATTTTCCTCAAAATGGTACCTTAATCATCTGTGACTTAACCTCAGATTGTGCAATCGAGAAGACTTCTGTAGAGGCTGGCTGCAACAAGCATTTAATGTTAAATAAGAGCAAAATTTTTGTTTGTAGTCAAATTTGAATTTTAAGCATATCAAAAGGAATCTAACTATGAAAAGCAAATCACTATATTATGAAAATGGCATGATTTAGAAAAAATATTATAATAGTAAAAGAATGTAGCAATTTTGGGCAATGAAATCCCCAAGAGACAAAGACTGTGACATGTGTGTCATCACTTATATGTAAAAGTCCTGCTGTTAAATGCTAACAACTGCACAGTGATGTTAGTTTCTAGATAGTTGTTTTGGTATATCCAATGGTATTTGCTGTTTTGTTTAGTTGTGAGCTAGTGTTGTATCTGTATGACGTGTTGAAAGTGAGGAGAAAGTGAAAACACAAGTCAAAGGAATTGGAAAACTAATCAAACTGAACATGAACTTTTCAAAAGCTTGGTTGGGACAAATTACTGAGAGCAAGATGCCAGAAAAGCAAGGATGAGTGCCACCTTTGTGCGATGTAGAAGAGCAGGAATTTCAGCCAACTGAAGAAGCACATTCTTTATTCAGCCACCCCAAATGGGCTACAAAGGCAATTGGCTAAAACGTCATGTTAAATTTAAATGCCACCAGAAGAGTACCAGGCACAGTACCAACAATGTGAAGTGGAAAGATCTTGAGGTAACATTTGAAAGACAGTCTAGCATTAGTTACCAATATCAGAAGAAGGGTAATGAAGAGAAAGGGATATACATAGATGTTTATTGAAAGCACAAGCCATTGTAGATTTTTTTGAATTTATTTTACACCTCCCTAAGAATCCAAGTGACATTAAAATCAAGGAGCAACCAAAGCATTTAGTTGATCAATACCAAAAAGGTTTGAGCATAAAACAGCCAAGAAGATCAATACTGTCATTAAACATATTTTCAGCAATCATATGGATGTTGCCATGTTGATTTCTATTTTAAGAAAACATTGTAGAGAGTTTGTACCTACCAATTATGTGTCTGTTTGCCAGTTTGGCAATTTCAGCATTTGTTCAGGCTTTCTTTTAGCAAACATGCCATGATAAATGTCACATGATAGGCTTACAAGTTTTATATTTTCAGTTGAGCATAAGCTAGGAAGACAGATATGTTGGGTTTCCTCACAGATTAGCAAACAATAACAAGAAACTGCACTTCTGTGTGGACATTATTTTTATTCCATGTTCTGTGTGATTACAATGTGCTCACTAGCTTCTGGGGTGGAAGTACAGGTAAATACTTTACTTTCGTTGATCGGCTTATCAGGTGGGGAATGTACGCCGCATATGTAAACAACTGCTAGGACACTACATCTCCCCCTGTGTCAAATTATATGTAATATTACTAAACATGAACATTAAACCAATCCAATTTACTATAGTGTCCTGAAAACCAAAAACGCATTATAATAACATTAAATGTCACTGGTATCTGAAAATACCAGGTAATAATCACACATTAAACATATATAATAAACAATGTATATCACATAATGTCCAACTGGCAGTCCACTTTTGTTTTATATTACTACATACTGCAACAGGCAACATAGACCTTCACAGTCTTTACCCATGGGCACTAGGGTCGCCATTGGCCTGTGTTCACACTACTTTCCCATACAGTAATCAGCAAACCGGGCTGGCAATCTAGCGTTATGTCTTGGTACATCACGTCTTGGTACCTCACGTTGAGCTGGTGTCATTGCCATGTCTGTCGTAACCATCGTTCTGCTGTCATCAGGCATCTGGCTAACAGGTGTACTCGGCAGATCTCTCAATCTGAGGGGTCTCTGGAACAGCAGGTGAGGTCATAACTGGCTTTGTGTGCACTACATTTCATCAGTATTCAACACCATCTCACTCGAATGTCACCTCATTACCCTGGCAGCTGGTCTTAAGCTGGGCAAATTTGTCTTAGCATCAAAACTGAACATCAGTGATGCCAGTGGTACAGTGCGGTCTTGTCCTGTAGGCTAGACGAAACTTCAACACTTCCATGCTGGACCTCTTCTTCTCAACCTTGGCAATCACCATGGTCTTACCAAGATTGAATCTCTCCACCTCTCCATTTGCCTGTGGCCGTAGCGGTGGCGATATGACTTATTTTTCACCCCATTTCTGGCCAGGTAATCAAGAAACAACATGCTTGAAAACTGGGGACTGTTGTCTGTCTTCAGGGTGTATGAAAACCCAAATCTCGTAAAGATGTCATCTAGCACCTCCAATATCTGCTCAGTGGTCGTTATCAGAATTACTTCTGGATACTTGCTGTAGTAATCCACAATAACTAGCAAGCTGGTACCACTGGGGTATGGTCCTAACAAGTCTGGCTTAGTCCTGCCATGCTCCTGTTAGCATCTCTGACCTGGTTATCAGTTCTGGTGGGGTAGCTGGTCCTGCAGCCCGGCATGCTGACAACTCCTGCACAGCTTCTCGGCATCAGCATCCATCTTTGGCCATGAAACCTTGTGTCTGAGTCGGCTTTTGGTCTTGACTATGCCCTGATGGCCCCCATGTACCTGCTCCACTACCTTCAGTCTCTGTGATTTAGGCATCACAATCCGGTTACCACGGAGAACCATTGCATTGATTCATATCGGCATAGCTCATTCTTCAGGGTTGTGTAATTAGTCAGTGCACCTTGACCAATGTCCTGACTGTATACAGCTTTGTATTATTGCCAGCTCTTCATCCTTCTCAGACTCTTCCTCTATCTCACATATCGTCAATGCGGCAGGTGTGGCATACTCGGCCACATACCTGACTATCTCCTCTCCACTCTGATCCTTGGGCTTCTTCTGGTTGAGTCTAGATTGACAAGTTTCGGTTTGGTTCCAACTATTGCTTGAATGGTCATGAATCACAGGTTACTCACTTTGACCACTTGATTGTGAAATTTTTTTAACAAAAATTTCACTTCGTATGGAATCACATGGGTTTAAGGATTTCTTATTGGCTCTTATTTGCATGTGACTGATAAGCTGTTTTATACTTAGTCTTTTAATTGTACAATCTTTTTGTGGTACAAAATTTGAAAATCGCCTTGAAAATTTGCGACATTGTGCTAAAATCATACTTAAAATCTTTTTTCGTCTGACACTCCTTAGAGTATGAAACGTCAGAAAGGAAAGTATATGTGTATGGCAACCTATTTATATAAAACATGTAGCAAAACTAGCCAATCATAAACAAGAAAGGAAACAAAGAAAGAGAAAA
>JANTCA010076651.1:0-14986 GCA_024741275.1 Chironex yamaguchii
TGTGTTGTTTATAGTTGAAGGGCCTGTGTTGTTTATAGTTGAAGGGCCTGTGTTGTTTATAGTTGAAGGGCCTGTGTCGTTTATAGTTGAAGGGCCTGTGTTGACTCTCGACTTGCATGCGCGCACTAGGCTTCAGTATTTTACTATTAAGTCACTCGAATTAAGAAACATATGATTTAAAGCTACCTCGTCCTCGAAGAGCGGTGGGGGGAGGGGCTAGTAGATACAATGCCTTAAATAGAGTATTTCATTATTTGAACATCGTTCGTCGTATAGATGAAATTTGAAATATGGACTTTTACTTAATAGATATTTCAAGAAATAATGTTAGGATAGACAGTGTCAATGGGTGGGTCATATTGTCATCTTAACAGGTGTGTGTGGGTGGGTCATTTTGCTATCTTAAATGGTACTTCATGCATGAAAAAATATCACAAAAATTTCAACAACTGCAGCAAAGTAGGGAAACATAACATGTAGCGATTTTTCAGTTATACACGTTAAAATTTATGCAGATCTTAACAATTGATAGCAGAGATAATTCTCCTGACAGTGTTACTTTGTCTATTCGCATAGTGCTTGGTTCTTTACACAGGGAGGATAGCCTCCTGCAGCATAGTATCCTTGCATTTTCGCATGATCAAAATGTCTTTTTCTTGCTTTAATCTATAAAAAAGTTCAGGTCCTTCATACTGTAACCATAAAATGTCTACGGTACAAATGTTTTTTCTTTCGAAGGAGCTTTAGGGTCGAAGCATGTCAGTCATCTTGAGGTTGCTCTCCAAATCTAGCGTTTTGAGCACGCGGACACGGCGATGAAGTATGAGCATGCGCAGTTGATAAAACTTTGACGAACAATCTGATCGCAGCGGTCAAGTTTTGAGCGCTTTGGGAGTAAAGTGCAAACGTATTTTCTACTAACCTGATCTCAACATAAGCAGACTGTTTAAAGACTATTTCATACTTACATTTATCGACATCCTCAGGCTCTATTTCTTCAGGCTCAGACATTTCATCGCCAAGCCCTACAGCAACATGAAAAAAGAGTGTAATTCCATCACATTGGAAGTGTTCTACTATACGAGCGATTTAGATAATTAAATCATCATTTTGAGGTTTACATTGGAGATTATACTTTGCAATATTGTTAAAACAAAACAAAGAAACCTATAAAAAGTCAAAGAGAACCTTGAAAGCCTCTTTGATATCTTGTTGCATACTCATTTTTCCTTAAAAAGATGACGGCAGTCATGCATACGTTGCATAACTCTTCAGTAATTGTTTATAAGAGCGATCTACTCATGCGAATAGATCAAACCTATCCTTTGCATGTCGTATAAGGGGTTGGCGACAGGAAGTGAATTCAGGTGTGAAACAACTTGCCAAATCATGACAAGGACGATCAGAAGAAGACGAACCATATCATGTCAGTCGAATCCTGAGTCAAATATGACTGACATTATTGCTGGGGGCCGGCAAGTCGGGGATGAAAACTCTGTTCGTTTGACGAACAGAAATGGGAAATTATATCCGTTTTGGCGACCCCTAATTGCAGGGATGAAGCTGAAAGGGCAAGGAAGAGGAAGATGCATAGTGATACCATATATCAATCTAATGATGATATATGAAAATGAGTTAAAAAAATACTATGACCAATTCATACAAAATAAAATGGTCCTTTTAAGGCACTTAAATGAGAATGCTCTGTTTGGTAAAGTATAAAATAAAATAACTTATTTATAATAACGAAGCATAGAAGAGAATGATCCACAAGGGCACCATGGCTGACTCATTCCAGGTTACGCAAGGGAATAATAAAAAATATGCTTGCAAGAATTATCACATACGAATTTCAATGTCTGTAAGTTTAGAAAGTTACAAACAAGATCCATTTTTTCGCCAGATTTGGCATCTTTCTGAAGAGAAGATTTCCCTCTCCAAAGGGCAGTGGCATTTCATCTTTGAAATTTATTATTCCGTGCATCAACTCGATGAAATGTTATTGTTACGGATTACCTTTTGACATAATTGAATAAATGGGAACGATTTAAAACTTAACTTAACATCGCATGTTTCTCGTTGGTAACATTAAAATTATCTTATTCTAATAGCTGAGTTATTTTGCACGGATAAGTTACTAACATTCGTTGACGTAAAAAAGGCACACACTTTCAAAAGTTTGATCTACCATCTGTGATCCATCCATTCTTGACATAGCACTTCAAAATATTTGTTCTAACGCTTGTCTGCAGATTTTAGACGCATTGTAAAAACTTGTGTACATATGAAGTTGTTGCAGTTTGATTTATGTTCAAAATGTTGTCGTAACCGACCGCTGTAAATGGTTGGCAATGAAAACTATTCAGTTGAAAAACAGCAGAATATGATGCTTCAAAACAAGATTAAGAACAAACAATGATTCTATCGTTACACATAGATTTGATTAAGTTGATTTCCCTCAAGTGAACTCAGATTTGTTATATTTTGTGGTTTTGACTGGTTATTTGATGAATGTCAATGTCGTTCTGATCATGGATTAACTAACTACATAATCAAATATTGTTTGAAAATCTGTAACGTGGAAAGAAGATCTCCGCATCTTTTGTCGTAAAACGCTAATCTATCTTACAATAAATGAAGCGAAACCTTTATTATTTACTGGAAATTAAATGATCGAGAACATGGAAAATGACAAAAGGATGGACACTTCAGTCATAATATTATTGAATGAATAACTTTAATCTTTTTTGCTTGCAGAAAGTTACGATGTTGTGAGTATGAAAGGTAACTAGATTGGACTGCTATAGTAAACAATGCAATAACATTTTAATAAAACACAACATTCGAATGTTTTGGAAACAGCCTACAATAAAATGATAGATATTCGAAAACGTTACTTGTTTGTGATGTTAACCCAAGTTTATTCAATTATCGCAATCCAAAAGGGAATAAAGGTAGGGCAAATTGGGTAAAGATTAAAAATACAGTTGTAGCGAGTAACACGTGACCTTCCAATAATTTATGTTGAACAGTTTATCTCAGCAGATCAGGCCACCTGTTAGCTGCTCCCAGACTCTTACTTAAAGCTCCTATCATTAGTTGCCGCAATGTAAATTTATGTTCTGTCGCAAACATAATTTTTAGCTGCCAGTAACTGATTTAAAATAGCGAGGCATTTATATCAGCAAATTAAGTATTCTTGTGGAACTTTGATCTCTTGCATTTCCCATTAGAAAACGTGCATTAATTTTGACATCTTCTTCTCCTGTAAACAAACAGCTATCTAGTTGCTTGTTATTGTTTAGTAATGTAAAGTTTTTATCATTTGACGAGTTGTTAAACTGGTGCATTTCTGAAATATTACATCGTTAATTTGGTCAAGCAGCTTTGAACATGTGGTCGGACGCGGAACATTCTACACACTGCCCACAATTTTATTCTAACATTGTGGGCAGTCTACGATTTATCATGTTACAAGATAAATCATGTCTTCCCCAACCTTTCGCTTCTATTTGTAAAGCACCGCTCATCAGATTACAACGCAAGAGGCATCATATTGGTAATAGCGGGTTTATATATCTGTTGATACCTTCAATTTCAATGACTTCCATGTCTTCATGATCCGATAGGTCTAGCTCTTCGGTCTCATTGACGGGAGAAGTTTGATCCCATTTATCTGAAGTCATGAAGGATTTCTTTCGAGATAGCGCAACTCCTACAAAGAAAATGTCAATAAAAATGAACGCTAATTCCTCGTCACTGATTACATTACACCTTTTATAATATTTTTAGTACTTGAGAAAGATAAAACCTTTTTTTCCGCTTTACTCCAGGAAACCCATTTCCTTGGCGGTTGTTTACTCGACAAGTAAAAGGAGACGTCATTGAGTTCAAAGATCAGTAAAATGTTTGTATTTAAGACCACATTGCTTAAATTTGGTTGTCCATCGAACAGCAGTAGTGGAAACAGGCAATCAAAGGACCAAGAGCCCACCTTCTGGGAGATAGAAGTTTAAGCCAAATTAATTCCTAGAAAGAAAGATGTTGCTAAGAGTTCCAGAGATTGGTATTTCAAGCCATTTACGTAGGTAATAAGAGACTACATTATCAAGGTGCTCGGATACCCAAGTTTTGGAGAGGTCAGAAACCGTTAGATGCCAAAAAATTTTTGCAAGCAGATAGCGATGGTAAAGCAATAACTTATTTTGAAGATGTAAGGGACGAAGATCAATTTTTGACAAAATGTCTTTAACAGTGTAAGTGAGCTCCGATTTATGAACCTGGTTAGACATTTCGATGTCAAAATGGCCGCCCAAGTGACGAAACAATTCTCCCTGTTGTACAGATGAGATTGGCTTATTATTGACAACGAGCCTTGGCTGAAATTGTACGGATCTTGATATAGCAGTGTTCATGCCAAGTGTCACACATTTGCCCACTCTAATCGACATTGCAGCTTATTCACACTGTAGTGTTGTGGTGATTAATGATCGAGGTTTGGAACTAAAATTTCGTAATTATGTAACACTTGTATGATAGTGAAATAGTCCTTAATAAAAACCTAAAACTTCCCTGAAAATGTGTCTTTTTTGCCTTACAATTGTGAATATAAGCATACTGTTAGATTTTTTTGTGCTCAATACTACATGCAACATATTGAAAAACGATTGAAAAGTAACTGCTTCTCATACTCTTGCCCATTGATGACTGCTGCATCATCTGCAAACTGGAACCAATGAACTGGACTTAAGACGAAGTAACTTCTGTAAGATACGCTAACCGACGGAATTTGTCGCATTTAATACTTTGGATGTTTGTGTTGAAGCAAAAGGTGGAGACAAGTGGCCTTAGGCAGTCACCTTGTGAAACACCATGTCGAATAGGAATAAATGGAATGGAAAAGTTTGTGGTAATAATAGATGTAGAGAAGTCGGTATATAAGCCTTGAATAAGGAATTGCATGTGCGCGGAAATATGATCGCATGTTAAAACTTGTTCAATCAAGCCATGGTGGTGGACCTCTCCGATTGCAATTTTGAGATCAAGTAAAGATTTCACAAGGTTGCTCTTTTTTATCTGGGCTCTGTTGATGGTAGATGCTATCTGGGCTGTATGTTCTGAAGTACCTGAAAGATTACAGGTAAATCCTTTCCGAATTCTTCTTTCAGTAAAATTGTTCTTGGATAAAAAGTTATAAATAGAATTTCGAAGGCAGGGAGTGAGACTTTTATTGATAAAGACTCTAGTGTTATGGGATGAAAAACTGGAAGCTTTATCTGTGTCAACATTTTTTGGAAATTAAGATAGTGCAACCCTTTTTCCATTCCATTGGAACTACCTACGAACAGTAGAAATCAATTCTGTGATGTAGGAACGATGGTATGGACAGCGTTTGAAGCATATAATTGATAGTTGGTCAAGTGGACATGGTGAACTAGACGCCTTCATTTTCTTGATTATATTGGCAGCTTAGTAGTGCCCAGGAGGAACAAGATTGAAAGCAAATTGTGGAGAAGAAATTGTTGGAATCCAGACAGGAATAGGAAAGGATCTTTGGAGGTTTAGACAAGAGAACGTTTTTGTGAAATATCTTGTACATTGTATGATGTCAAATGTGGGCAACTGCGTCATCACCTGTTGAAAAACTTTCTTTTCTTTTAAGAAAAATGTCGTGATCCCGAATTATATCATTATTTTCACTTAATCCCTTGCATGATTATTTTTACTTTTGATCTTAAGAGTCGCAAAAAAACCCCTTAATTTCTTTAATGTCAACATATCTTGTTTTCAAGTCTTTCAAGGTCTGCTTTAAATCCTTAACAGATGAATCCTTATATCTGTTATTAAATTCGGAATCATTTGTCCTGTCAACACATCCAAATTTGTTCCTAAAGTAAGTGTAAACAGTTTGGTTAATCCACTGAATATTTGAATTTAAATTTTCCAGACCTGTTGGGCGGTTGGTAAAAGAGACCCTGAAAAATTTGTTGGCTGTTTCCCACTTTTATGGTGACTTTGGCAGCAAAAGTCCATCCTTTAGACGAGGCTTATTCTCAAAACTGAACAAACTTTCTTTTTCAAAGTTAAAAGATGTACAACAGTCGTGATCAACGATCTCTCTTCTTCTTATCAAAATCTCCTCTTGCAGATCATTTACTAAATTATTATTTAATCCATGTATAACTTTGATTCAAGTAGGTAAATCTTTAAAATTTTGGACATATACAAAGCACGTCTGCTCTGCTCAATGTCTTGTATAACCCCTTATTTTAGTAGTAGTAGTAGTAGTAGTAGTAGTAGTAGTAGTAGTAGTAGTAGCAGTAGTAGTAATAATAAAATGTAAAGAAACTTTTCAGGTTTATAGAGTTAGTGAATTCTCTGATTGCAACGGTTTGTGTTCTTGCTATCGTTTGTGGTTCGACGTGACTAAGTTGGACATGATACCACTTGGTGATCAAACTAGAAGTGCCAAACCCAGGTAGCACATCCCCTAGTTTAAATATGTTACGGAGTGTATAACGTAATGTAAAAAGGTGTATAAACCCACTGCTAAAGTTGGAACCATCTTACTAGGTATGAAATCTACTTTTATCTGGCTTACGTAAAGCTTCATTAAGACTATTAGACTTAAATATCTTCTAGACATTACCTGGATCGTTGTTCTTCGAAAAAAAAGTTAGAAAATTTACAACTTTATCTGTTTTGGTTACTTCCGCCACAATCATGAGTTTTAATAGGATTGAAAATATAACTGTAGGCCTCTTAAGATCTTGGAGTAAAATAAATAAACTTCAAAGTTGAATAATTGTAAATATTTCATGGATATGGCAGGAGAAAAACCTTTGGTACATTACAGAAACAACATAAAAAGATCACTCTGCTGAACTTAAGTAGTGGGAGAACATAGAAGTGTCATTCGCTGATAAGGAAGTTTAAATGGCTAGGCCTGAAATTCACGAGAATTTCTTTTTCAAGAGTTAGTTAAGCAGGATATGGATTGGGTTAGTCATGATATACTTTAAACAAGGTTTTCCTCTTTGGTGCAATTGCTTCTTGGATATTCTAAGTATACAACGTTGTCGACGAGGATGGGATGTATCATACAACAGCAAGCTGTGTTGGTTATGTATACTATTTTGAGTGAAAATAAAAGGCAAAAAGATATCGGGCCTGTTTCGCACTTGGAACATGACAAACAGTGTTAAACTGGATAGCCCCGCATCAATCAAACAGACTTTGTTAGATTTGGAAAAACTTTACACAAAGTGAGGTTCGCAATGAGCTGTTTCAAGTCATGGGTAAGATTTATAGCACGTCATCTTCCTGTGGCTCTGCAGTATAAAGCCTTTTGTTAGTTTGGATTTATCACAGTCATTCTCATTGAATAATGACAGTTGAGATGGCGAACCTTCTTGTTTCATGCTCGTTAATCCTACCTTTTCAAGCAAAAGTCCTGCTTCGAAGCTCTCCTTTGATGGTTTTGTCAAAATTTAAAAAATTGTTTCAAGTTTTAATGTTTGCACTGTGCGAATTGAACACCTTCCTGAAAAATAGCTAGCACCTTTGAAGATACAACAATAATGGATTGGCTTAATCATGTTTTTTGCTCCAGTGCGAACGGGCCCCTTTTACTTGTTGCATGCTTAACGTCTGGCAAGGCGCATGACTTTGTACTTTGCATGATTCATCAACAATTTAATTTTCACTTTGTCTCCACCTGCTGATTCGTTTCTTTGCCAGGGACATATGTTGGACACAGCCTAGGCCAAATGGTTCCCGCTTTTGAAAGTTCTGACAATAATAAACAAAAGTAAGATAAATAAATATTACGCCATTTTAGACTATCGACAGTCACTCGATGACCTTGTTGCTTAAGGATAACATTTTCAATTACTTTCACTCTCCATTTTCATGAAACGATGTATTAATACGATTAGGGAGTATTCCTACAGTTATTTCTTGCTATGATGACATAGCACGGGAGCAAAAAGCATCGACGTAGCACCGTATCAATTTACTTGAAGTCAATAGTGATATATTATGTATGATATATGAATGCAAAGAGGGACAGCCGTTGTTTTCTCATTTTTGTTTTGATCAACATTTCCATTATTACAATAATTCTATTAAAGCTGACTTACGCTTCACATTCAATGAACGTCTTAGCGTAACTGGTAGGCCTATTCTTCAATTACTCTATATTTCCCAAAACGGAACTGACGTATTAAAATTTTGTTTACATATTCACACGTGTAATAACAAATGGATATATAAACAGTCAGATATAGATAGATAGATAGATAGATAGATAGATAGATAGATAGATAGATAGAATCGTCAGGAAGGAAGGTACAAATATATGGCAACCTTTTTTGTAAGAAACATGTGTCGAAGCTAGCCAATCATAAACAAAAATTTTAAACTACAAAGAAGATCGTCATGTTTTGTACCACAAAAGATTTTTCAAGCAATGTTCTAGTTGATACTCTGCATCTGTCAGAGGTTTCCTAAATGTCTTGTATCACTAAAAGCATTTTGATTACACGTTCTTGACTTTTGATCGTCAGCGTCTGTTCAACTTAAGTCTATTCCTAAATTTAAGATAACATGCACGTGCTATCACTTTGCCGATATAGAGCTATGTCAGACAAAGAGACAAGCGTAGAATATCAACAATTCGTAAAAAGGTATGGTGTTCAGTGTAAATATATTAAAAGCTGGTGCTATAGTATTTACTTTCGTACTGGATACGCCCATCATATGTTTTTGAATCATTGCACAAGAGAAAAGTTTACAAAGCCTATGCTCCATGCTGACGGAAACGTCAAAAGATTGCCATCGAACATTTAGCCAAGTCTTTTGAGTTCGCATTGAATAGTAGCCAACTGGCAGACAAGAGATTCTGCATCAAATCACCATAGCTGGTTTATCAATACAGCTATAACTCAGCTAAATTTAACCAATTTTTTACTCAGTTCTAGGAATAGCATGGAGGAGGAATAGTTATGTGTTCTCCTTCATTAGCTTAATAAACCTTTTCCAGTGATTATTACATGTGAAATTATTTATTTTGATTCTTCAATGACGTATGGTTTTATTATTGGACAAGTATTAGTTGCAGACAGTCCCTTTGTCATATATCAAATAGCATGAGCATACTTAAACTGAACTTATTATCCCTTAGTCACACGCAGCGCAGTTTGAAAAGCATCATTCATACGGTACATATAGCCTGATAAAATGCATCTTAAAAATTGTTCCATGCGGATTAATTTAGTTGGAAGTAAAATGTTCAAGGCATTTTATGGTTGAATTAATCAAACAGTAAAAACGCTATGAATATTGTTAAAGACTTCGTAGAAAAGTTTAACCTTTCTTCGAATGGTGCTGTTCATTCCCTTCATTCTAACATAACTTGAATATTGAAAATACAACGCTGAATCCAACGTTTAAAACAACTCAATGTTAACCTTAACTTCTAAATTCATCATCTATGAAGCTACTAACTTAACGAGTCACCGATCAGAGTAAAATTTCGCTGCTTTCTTAGGGTATTAATACATTTAAGTTTGGGAATATTCGGCGATAGTCGTACAATATAATCAAAGATAAGACGGTACATACCTTGCACACAAAAGGTATACCAGACAAGGAGAAGTAACAATGTTCTTCTGTATTCCATTTCAATTACTAGTCCAAAAAGTGTTGTTAAGTTCGACTTTGGCGAAGTTTCAGTCGAGGTCTATGCGAGATGCTCATCTGCTGCTAAGATGTCTTGAGATCAGGTCTTAACACGAAGTCTCTAAAAATTCGACAAGCAGTTTATTATAGGCCTTGAGCAGGTGATGTTTCCAAGTACTTGGCTAGTTAATAGATGACTGTTGTCATCTAAATGTTTTTTCAACTGGTACAACACTCACTTAAATTCTTGCTTTGCTTTTTCACTTCGTTACACGATAGTCTCATGTATGACTCCAATAAAAAGCAGGTCACATGACCAGATGTCTAGTTGCGATACTTTTATGCAGGAAGGCTATTGGTTGCTGTGACGTATTATGTAAGCAACGGTAAACACATATTATCCTTCAGGTCTCTATGGGTGAGGACGTGCTCTTTGAGTGTTGGATAAAACTGTCTACCATGCTGTTGGCCACAAACAACTTTTAATCATTCTTCATTGTAAAATGAAGTGCATATTGTTTACTTGCAGTTAGTTTGTCAACATGCATAAGAGGCAGAAAATTGTTAATTGGCCATTAATGACGAATGGCTTTTAGCTTCGAAAGCATCGAATATTAGGGGGAAAAGCTGCACTTTGCGTCTGATATGTATATTATCATTTCAGTCCATAAAAGTGTCGGATATTCGTGAAGAAACACAATGAACAAAACTTAGAGCAGGAAGTCACGACTGAGTTCTGCGAAATCCAGAAGGCAACATTAATTATGCACCATTATACTAGATATCCTTTGGTGGAAATGCGACCAGCAGGTGATAAAACAGGAGACTATCCATTAGCTCAATGTCATTATGTTGTCAATGGCAACAACAAGATATTCTGGCGTCAGATGCAGTTCAACAAATTAAAGCTTGTACGTCATGTATCCCAACGATTTCACTTACAGTATTACGAGAAAGCATTGACTAAGCAGAAAATTTTAGAAATTTAGGAATTGATGGTAAAGAGGTGCTGTTATTGTACGTTATGTCAAATTTGCTTAGATATAACAAGGATAATTAAAGGGAAAGAGTAATAAACTGCACATCAAATTTATATGAGAATGCATGCTGCACGATAAATCATTTTCAAAAGAAAATATATCATGGTATGGCTGTGTGCATCGTTTTAATCGGTACAGAATGAATGGATTTCTAGTGCATAGTAAAACATAGTGATGCTTTAATCTTGCGTTGTATGATATTTCAACTGTCTCAGCAATAGTCTTAAGTTCAAAAGAGTTTAAAGATAATGTTAATAATAAAGTCCTAAACTTATCCATGGATTACGACATATAAAAAGTTTATTGAAATTTATTTCACAATGTACAGAGTCAGACAAATGCTAAGCTCCTTTCATTGTGGATGAGTTAATCAAAACGATTAATACACTCCACAACACAGTTAGGTGGATTAAGATGTCACAACTTACTTTTAACGTATACCACTTTCTGAGGTGGTCACAATTATAAGATTGCCAGGCAATTACGATTTCCTCATTCCTTTTATATCTTAGGCTGGCATGTTCAGTGATGAAGGCTCAAAGCATATATGCTTGTGATAGGAATCCTATGTCCTTTTATAAGTCAGATGGTATAAGCTTGTAGCAACCACAAAATAGTATTCTATGTAGGCAAAAAAACCCAACGGTAAGTATCATTAGCTTCCATATCATAGATACCATTCTGTTTTTTTACAAAAATTGGCCTAATTGGGAGCATAGTTTATTGAATCCACAAAGATGAGATGAGAATTTCTGTGTCCAGTAGAAGGTTTTTATTTGATTTGGACACATTACTTGACACCCAATTTTTGATAATGAAAAGTCTATGAGATTTGGACGAAAACGCAAGAACATTTGTAGAAACAGGTTAGTAGAGTTCAGTAACAAAAATTACTGCAAAAAAAGGACTTGGTCAAATAAGGAATCTTCAATTCTCCAATTGCTTATATCTGAGGCAGGTTTCGTTAGATTTAAGTGAAATTTCAAATGTACTGTTATCTTTTGAGCTGTTTGAGAATCCATTTGCCACCTTATACGTATTTTCGTATCTATAATACCAAAACTGCATTAGTTTGTAAATTCAAAGCTTTCGATTTTGGACTCTTTCGATCTGATCAATTTTGAAAGCCCCATTACCGAATTCGATTTTTAATTAATAGGAGAGGTACGATGACCCTCATTAACTCGTAACAGTAAGATGAAAATCTCGCAACCTATAACATTTTGGGCTAATAGATTATTTATGAAAATCATAAGAGGTATATTGGATATTAATAATAATTTCAGATATTCCAATCAATTTGATACTCCGTCACATTTACTATCTAATCAAAAGCTTCAGATATTACTCCTCAGTCATGCAGCATTGAAGATGGAGGTGTCATCACAAGAGTTGAGTATACATCCAAAAATACTGATTCCCACACGACAAAAGCAGAGGTGATTATTTAGATAAAATGGAAATTTTAAATTAGGAAATTAAAAAGCTTCGTCAAACAGAATTTAGCACTTCATTTCACTTGTTAATTAGTATTAATTAAATAATTAGGAAAGTGCTCTTTGTGTTGTTTAAAACATGTGCTCGTATTTTTTCTTTGAGATCTGAGGACATAGCCTTGATGGTGTTGTATAGTATTCCTGTTGAAGGCTTCCACACTTGGACAGACTGGCTTATTAAGCTCTGTGCTTGTTC
This sequence comes from Chironex yamaguchii, assembly GCA_024741275.1. NCBI lineage: Eukaryota > Metazoa > Cnidaria > Cubozoa > Chirodropida > Chirodropidae > Chironex > Chironex yamaguchii. The sequence goes on from JANTCA010076651.1 coordinate 12,414, forward strand.
CATAGTTCATGTTTGTCCAATAGTACATGCAGTGCACTAGTAATGATAATTTTGACTTAAATATTTTGTTGATGGTTCCCGAAACGCTTTTAACATCTTGAGGGAACGATATACCTTAAAGATGTTTATAAAGGGGACGATAAATGGGTGACCTATTCCAATGTTTTTGCCTTCACAGGACTAATCTGAACAGTAACCTTATGTTTCATGATTCTTATCAGAGTTTACCAAACGCACTCCTCTAAAACTCTCAACAATACTTGCCATAATAGCATAAAAGAGCACAGATTGTAAAAAGGTTTAAAACAAATACAGGGCCTGTTTACATGAGGTGGGCTGGCTCTATTAGGTGAGATCTGAATGCTTTTAATCATTGTATACAAATTTATCTTTGGGTTGACATGAACAGTGAGTAAGCCCACGCAGGTGAAGTCAGTGAGAATCGTCGGTGGGATCCTCGTCAGGCGGGATAAGAATTAACTATGTAAACGCGATCAGGTTTGCTGCATCACTTGAGCTAATAATTACCTTCATACGCACGTGCAAGCATTTTTGGCACCAAGCCTTGTTTTCATCACTGAATTAATAATAGGTGGCAATACGATCTCGGCTCAACATAGATAATGTTGTTTTCTAAACGCGAAGAACAGGCTATGCCACATGAGTGAGATAAAAGGCGTTTCATGTAAAAGCAGGATAAATCGATCACACCAGGGTGCGCCAGCTTACTTAGGTGGGCAAGCCCACCTCATATAAACAGGCTCTAAAATGCACTTATTGGAGAGCAAGATTTGGAGATGTGAAGAGTCCCAAAAATGCTCTGAAAAGGACGATGCCAAAGAAGAAACAGTTCAGCACTTAGTTTAACTAAAATTACATTTACTTGTTTAATATTTAGTTACTGAGTAAATTATCAATAAACAATGCAACAAATAATCGAATCAATCAATTAGTTAATGTGTTAATAAATAAATCGATTAATTATAAACCGTAACCCTAACCCTAATTAACAATAGTTTAACCATGTCTCGAAAATCAGAAATAATCAGCACAATCATTGCTTTCTTGGAAGGACAAAATGGACTTAAGTTTCCCTACTTTATATAAATAGTCTCAACTATTCTTCAAGACTCTTTTGGACATTTACTTCCTAATTTAAAAACTATCCTTAATTCCTACAGAATATCTATAAATTCTCAGCGTGGCTTCTATACACCTTCAAGCAGCACCCACTAACAACAATATGAACAATGATAATACTAAAAACCTACTACACAGCTGGGGAACATAAGTCTAAAAAGCATCTTCATGAAACTGACTGTCACATGCTTATTTCACAATACATGGTTCCACTCTCATCTGACTCATGGCTAAATTCCTATGTACATTTCAAATTTTCCGCTTAATTTCTACAGCTATAATACAAAGACGAATGTTCTGATTGGCTAAGTGACAACAGACTTGTCTCTGATTTCCTTATTTGTAACCAACATGACATGATTGGCTAAAGAAGCACATGAAAAACAAAAAATGGCAATAAATTTGAATTGTAACAGGCAAAAGCACCACGATTTTTCGTTTATTGTTAATTGTTAATGTCCTTAGTTAGATTAGATGAGTTCTAGTTGGTTTCACCTAGTAAACAATGGATCTACAACATGTAAAGGGTAACAGGGGAGTATATATAACTAATCAATAAATATGTTTAAGTACAACTGTATGAAGGAGGAATTTCAGAGTTCCTACGACTACAAAATACACCATTGCTTTCGGCACTTAAAAAAGTACATGGCAAGCTCCTCAGTACATCAGTGGTTATTACCTCTACCAAGGAAGTTTTGTCTGTGACCACGCTTGTTTTTTGTACCTGTGTGTTTGTCTGTCTGTCTGTCTGTCTGTCTGTTTGTTAACAAATAAAATCAAAAGGTTATGGACAGATTATGACGACATTTTCAGCCAAGGTCAGAAATGGGCTACATGGCACTGTCCTAAATCAAACAATGGTCAAGTGGTACTCGCTTTCAAGTCCATCATCATCATCAGTCAAATAACTCTCAGATGCAAATAGAGAATGTGAATCAAATAGACAGATGCGATACTGATGAGATGCCACCACGCTACATGACCTGTCGCTGCCAGTTTGCAGCCGTTAGAAACTGTGATGTCATCTGATCATGTCGTACTCCAAACAACCTTATCATATTTCGTAGCCAAAGAAACCAAATTTTCTCTTGAAAACGGCTTCGAGGAGTACTTGTGTATTGGATTGGATTGCCTTTCTGACCAGTTGATGCCCAGCAAGCAACAATAGTGCCACCCCTCAGAGTTTTCGATTACCCTTCTACCTGCAACTTTACTTTCCACTCTTCAGATCCATGGGTAGACCATCATCTCAATTAGCCTTATTTTGAGTCCAATACTAATTTCAGATCTTTTCCAGATCTTGTCCAAGTCCTTCGTTACTTTTCGAGCCATTCCAATGCCACATCTGATTTCTGGTAAAGCAGTCAGTATTAACAGTCAAGGTCCTCGTAACTGCTGACTGACTGAACGTCTCCTACTGATAAGCGCAA
>JANTCA010076662.1:0-12305 GCA_024741275.1 Chironex yamaguchii
TATCTATCTATCTATCTATCTATCTATCTGTCTGTCTGTCTGTCTGTCTGTCTGTCTGTCTATCTATCTATCTATCTGTCTGTCTGTCTATCTATCTATCTATCTATCTATCTATATATCTTTCTATCTTTCTATCTATCTATCTATCTATCTATCTATCTATCTATCTATCTATCTATCTAATTTTATCTTGTCTCATCTTATGTTATCTTATCTTATCTTTATCGTATCTGATGTTGTCTGTATCTTATCTGGGGATTCCTGTTTTCCAGCTTTTGCTTCAATTTCTGCCCACATGCTCTCGGTGTTTCGATGTTCAGTGTATGAAACTTTAAGGGGCCTTCTGACGAACTTGTTTTGGAATGCCTGTAATCTTTTCTCTGCCTCAGCAGTAATAGCCCTGGCTTTACATGAGTTCAAAAGTATGAACATTCATTGTTATGACTTTCTGTAGTTGTAGATGTTGATACGTTGGTAAGGTGGCATAACTTGATATTTGGCTGGTCGACGAGTGTATTATTGAATGATCAATAAAGTGCAAATGGCGCTGTTCCATGTAGAGGACTAGGGGCTCCATACTGCTGCAAGTGTAGACTCAATTGTTTGTTTTGTAGTCTTTTTAAAGGTAGGAAAAGGTAATTCTTAAATGCCTTGATTTTGTTTTAGTGTTTCGATGTTGATCATTCTTATGTCGTATTGTAATATTTTATTAATTATTCAGGGGATGTAGGGAAGTGCAAAAACTTAATTGGCCTAGGTTCTGCTTTCAACCACTTATGACTGGTACTGTTATAGAGGATGCCAGAGTTAAATGTTAACATGATAGAGGCATTAATGTTTTGCATTCAAATAGCCAATTTAAGTCAAAGCTTAAGGAAAATTCAAACAATTCATGAAAACTTGAAACATTTGGGACTCAAGAAAGCAATAGTGCTCATGAAATATCGTTGATTTACAATGTAACATTTACTGATAAGTGCTCTTCAGTTATAGTATGTAGAGAGGCATGATAACAAATTATAAAAGTCTTTAAATTATATGATTAAAGCATCAAGGAGGTAAAATTGTTTACTACTTGCCACCATTATGCTGTGTTAGGAATGAGGCAAGAATAACTCAAGTGAGGATAATATAAGACTCCTCTTTTAAGGAGAGGAAATTTGCAGCATTTGTCAACAAGTGCCAACAGGTAGGTCCACCACTATTGGCCTTGTTTTGATATTGTCGTGTGTTTCAATGAGAGTAGGTATATCTTTACAATAGATATCAAGAAATGTTTGTTCAAAAAGCTAGGTTTTCATCCATAAGGGAACAAACGTTGTCTGGAACTAATGTCCACCAAAATATTGGCAATATTAATGGTCACAGTACATCATTAATGCTAATAGGTACAGCAAACTCAAAAAGCTGTTACATTTCAGAGGTTACGTGAATTGGTCAGTTTATAGTCTATAATATTTCCAGAGAAAAGTCCTTGAATACTCTATTGGGCAGATCCAGAAGAGATCCAACGTTTGCAGAGGCTGTTAATTAGAGTTACCTGACAATTGCTTAAAAACGTTTGGAAGATCTGTTACATTTGGTTTAACTTGCTGGAGTTCTAAGATGTAAAGGAAGCTTAGGGAAGAGAGCTTTTAAATATGATGTAACCTCTCAGTATGTTTTGCCAAAAACAACCACTTAGCCAAATTGCTTGCAAATATGTGCCACAAAACAGATGCATCACTTAGCAAGAGGTGAAGTCCATGTTTTGGGTCTGTAGGGTAGCTAGCATGCCAACAAGTCATAGGAAATGTATTGTTTGCAATTAGCAGCAAGGTAAGTCATATCTTGCCAGTAATCAACGTGATTTTTAACTGTTAATACAACAAGGACATTGGACCTTGAATTGTTCAAATTTTCCTTTCAAAGAGGATCCTGTTCTGTGACCAATTTAAAGAATGCTAAGTTGTTCCAATACATGTCCAATTGTCTTTTGAATATACTGAAAGATGAGCACTTGAACTCCTCCTTGTAGTCAAAATTTATCACTTTGCAGTTCACTCCATAGTGGGACCGACACTTTGAAATAATTGTAGATTGTCTCAAGACGTGCTAATAGAAAACTCTGAGGAATTAAAGATGAACTTTCATGAACTATAGACTTTGTTGTTCTACGTTTAGGCATCTTGAAAAGTAGATAATGTTCAAATGGTGTATTGACACCTTCACATTTTTACATATCAGACATTTCTAACCATTAGTAGATTGTGTGGACTCCCCCTACTTGAGGGCAAAGATAAGGGTAATTGTCACAAAGACTTAATTATAATTTTGATCACATTGGAATATGGAGTATCTCTCATGAAAGAATTCTACCAATGCAAGGGTCACAAGGCAGTAAAGGTCAACAAAGTTGACATTGTGTTAGCTTGAGGACACCAGGTCTATGGGTGTGAGTGAAAAATAGGGAAGATAGAAGCAATCGCCTTGGCGAAGGATGAAAGAGTTTGAGGTGCAAGTCTTCCTGAACATAGACCTTAACTCCATATCACACCTCAGAAATAATTTCCTTTAGAAATTGTGTCAGAGTCATTCCTTGTCAACATAAAGCAACTGAATGTGAGTTAAGGGTGAGTGTGCGTGAATTTCAACCTGTTGTTCATGATTATGTGGTACTACAAAATGATTTTATCAAGGTTTAAGGTGTTTATATATATAGTAATGCCTAAGATGCTTTTTGAAATTGGAAATAAAAGTAGCCAGCCTATTTAGATTCACATAATTAAGTGTTAGTGTTTGTATGTTGAATGAAACACTTCTTAGCATGCAAAATAATTGAAACGAAAAAGCAAGAACAAAGAATGTGAATGTGCAATCCTAGTGTACATTATTCTTCGATTTTCTTCATTGTAAGATTCCAAACATTCTTTCCAGGGGTGCCAGGAAATGCTAATATTTCTGAAGGTAATGCCCACCTTTAAATGTGTGAGAGTAATTAAGAGGTTAAAGGTCACCCTCTTGTTATTCTGAGTTGTTTTTGTTGACACTGTAACATGCAAAGTTTCTTTGTGTGCAAATGTATCAAGTAATAAAATTGGATCCAATCATTTAGTGTTCGTTGAATAGATATACATTTCTGGTAATTTATATCCCCCGGCATGTATATTTTTAAACTAATGACATGGTTGCCACCGAAGATCGATGTCTGAGATCGATTTTCAGATTGCCAAGCCACGCGTTCAAGATCAAGTATCATGTTTTCGGGACATCACGGTGTATTTCGTTAAGTTTCTATGGTGATGTTAAGAGGGTCAGGAAAACCAACCACGTTTATGACTTCTATGGGAAGGGAAGTCCTACTTGAACCCTCACGTACTGACGCGTGATTCAAAGATCGAGGCAATTGAATACTCTTACCTTGGTCTCTGCAGTGGGGCATTCTTGCATCGAATCTTCCTTTGGTTCTCCATACACAGTGATAAGAATATGTTGAGCTGCTTGAATTAGTAGCGGACACCATATAGACAGCTTTGTGCCTTGTCTTGTCTCGTCAGATTCACTGTCTGTAGCATAGAATTGGAAAATCCAAAAATGTCAATCTTGTATGCTCACGTTGAAATTGATGTTCCCTTTAACCAGTCGTAATTATAAGGCGTCCACCATTATGTATTCAGAAAAAAGTGTCATGTCTAGTTTCCATCCCTTTGAACTAGTTCCATGTGGAAGTACACAGGGTGGCCTTGGATGAGAAACAGAAGTCAAGTTACGGTAGTGACCATGCCCGTCGAAAACCAGCCCGGGCCTTGGAGCTATGAACAACACAAGCCCTTGCGGGTTTCAAAATTTAAAGAGCTGGACGAAATGAAGCTCAATCTTTTGCAACTATTGAAATTTTGATAAAAGATTTCATAAATGAGCGACCAGCTAGCGCCTTTATCGAAATTGTCTAGCATTAGCAAACCTTTTCACGGGCCCTTATCGAGGCCCGGGATCCGAGAATTTGCCCCGGTTACCGCCCTCTTGACGGTACTGGTTGTAACTACCGGAGCTTTATACGCGGGTCTCCCGACTGCAAATCTGCCGCTGAGGTAAACAGACCAGTAGGAAAATCGGAAAGATTGTTAGTTATTGAATCTCGATCGTCGATTCATCTTGCTTGGTATATTTTTATGCTTGTACAGGACCGATGCGGCTTTCAAAGGGGAAATTGGCTAATGAAGGTTGCTATTTGTGGGAAATTATGCGGGTTATATATAGAACAGTCATAACTCTATTCGAATGTATTCCAGAAGAAGCTGAGTTAAAAAGTTGTGACTCTTTGAATTGATAAGCAATTGTATTTTGAAAATCGCCTTGAAAATTCGCGACAGTGCGCTAAAATCATACTGTCTGTCAGTTTTTCTGTGTGTCTTTCAGTCTGTCTATCTGTTTATCTGTCTGTCTGTCTGTCTGGGGGTCTGGTCGGACTATGATTTTAGCGCACTGTCGCGAATTTTCAAGGCGATTTTCAAGTTTCGTACCACAAAAAAATTGTATTTTGACGCACTTAAAAGTGCATTATATTGACTCAACTGAAATGCTTTCGGAGACGACCATTTTAACTTCCCATCAAAAATTTACTTTAAGTTTAAGATTTTAAGATTTAAATACACTTTACAAGCGTACAGGTATTTTTGAGTTTTTTCTTTGGACTACAGATTTGATATAATGTGTGTTCTGTATGTTGATATCAAGGTATCTTGTACTACTGTTGGCTAATATACTAGGCTCATAATACTCCGTACGGATTCAACAGTTTTTGTACAGATACTGCAGGCCTAATCACGAAAACATCTGGATATGTGAGTAAGGGTCAGCCTTTTGGACCCTGTGAAACATATAGTGTATCCTAGCACAGGTGAAGACGCCATGCTTGTCGTGAGTTGGAAGCTTCGATTTTTATTACTTTGAAGTATCCCATCATGGTCATGTATTATGCGGTATCACCAACCTTGAAGATATGTAAACAAACACAGTGCTGTCTGTAGTTACCGCTGCATGAAAGGGGAATGGAATCTAAAAATCTCATGTTAAGACACTTTATTTTACTGTTTTTAACCATTGTTAGGTGCACACCAACTACCACTTTATTTTTTTCTATTTGTTGGAGCCGAATCGCCATTGCGGTAATCAGGTTTTGATTTCATTCTCCTCGTCAAAACACTAAACCATTAACGATTTTTAACTCACGGCAAGGTTACAGCAAATGTCGTATTATAAGAGCAATCGTTTACCGTGAGTTTGCCACAGGTTCGTGCCGCTAATGTTCTGAGGAGGGCCAGCAGTAGTTCGTGTTTGCACATGCGTGAATTAAAAATTGGGACGTCGATGTAAGTTTTATGCTACTTTTGGTTAATAAACTGAAGAGTTTGCGGTCTTTAGTTTTTGTCCTCAGCCAAAATAAATGCTGGCGCCCTTTAACTTATCGAAGTAGTCCAATATTTTCTTCATTTTGCCATTCATAAGTTGTTTTATAAGGCGGGAGTGCCCTCCGCTAGTTATTTTCATACCGGCTACGTACGTCAAATTCCGTTATACGTCTACCCTGGACACGCTTGTAGCTTTTTAAATATGTAGGTTATCTCAGGCCTCCCACGACTTGTAAATCTTCGGAATGTTAATAGTTGATCAAATCAACACTTTGTGCCAGTATTTATAGAGCAATAGAGATAACTTAATTTTGCGTTCAAGCCGTGCCGCATGCATACTTTTGCGCAAATGAAAACAACTTTTGTTATTGTTTAAAATTTGGCCTCGTCTTGTGCTAAGGAATTTTGTACGTGGGCAAGTGTAATTCTCTGCTCGTCGTGTTGTCAGTCATTTTCAATCGATTTAACCTCAATTGTCTTTGACCTAGTGTGAAAAGTCGTAGGAATTCGGAGAATACAGGTTAACCTGTGTCTCACTTTGTGGTTAAGTGCAATTTATATGTTCTCTTATCTGCTTTAGTACGCATGTCTAGCGAAGATGGACGTTGTCTTGATAGCGTTGGTCTAAGTGTAATCATTCACTCTTATATAGTACTATCCTGGTGTGAGTAGATCAGATCAACGATTGCATGAGCACCTTTCTTTAACAAGTCAATGCTTTGCATTTTTCCTTCGTCTTCTATCGTGCCCCTTATTCCTTCCTATTTTAGTCCCTTCTCTTTTTATTCCCTTGCCCGTGTATTCCCCTCCCTCCCCTTTTATTCCCCTCCCCTAATTCCCGGTCCCCTTATATTCCCCTCCCCTCTTATTCCCGGTCCCCTTTTATTCACCTCAAAACATAATGTGCCTCCTTCCTTCCGCTCTTTTTCTTCCGTCCTGTACATTTATTCTTGCCTGTTATCGTTTTAGCGCAATATTGTAGATATTCATCGTGCCCCTTGTCAATTACTTCTGTTATTTGTGCCCCTTTTTGTTAACTCGTCTCAGTCCCTACTCCGTCTACAAGTTGTGAATTTTTACTTTTGTGTAAACCGTAGACGTTCCTGCAGCCGAAAAGGTCAAGGCGGAGGTAAGTTGACCTTTGCCCTATCGCCTACCCTTGTTTTCGTCTTAATTATTTATATCAAATTCCCGAAAGAAATCAAGTTACGTGCGTTTTTTATAACGCATTTGCAAACTGCACATGATGCTCCATGATGTTCTTTCACTAACAGACGAGCAGGTACTTAAATTTGTCGGTTTGCCTACTTTTCCATTTGTGTTCCCCGATTCTGTATATCAAGCTGTCTATTCACTGTGCCATTCCCTGACATGTTAAGGGTGCTTGAATGTAGGCCTCCCATTCAATTTCAATACCATTTAGCTGTACGCTTTTGGTAAATAAAGTATTCTTTCATGTGTGTGAGTGTAGCGAAGGATGATTCGATTGAGATTCAATTCGTACCATAGCATATGATACATGTACTTGTATTGATTGAGATGCTTTTAGATTCGCGCTGCCGTAGGTGTTGAGTAGTGATTATTACATCTACACCTCTATCAAGTGCTCGTAGTAACAATCTGCAATGGCATTTGAATACATCCATTAGTCACCGTGTTCAGTCCTCATCAAACGCTAATATTTTTCTCTGTTAAAGACGACAAAGGTAATGGCTTAAAGACGTTTTTACGTTTTTATACATATGTCATTTTTACCTCTAAAGTCACTTGCTGTTTATAGACTTTTTGTCATTTCTGAATCTCGACAGATCCACATCTGCGCCTGAGTTGTCAGCAAAGATAAGATGTTGGATATCTAATAATGATGAGGGAGCTGGTACCGAGTCACAAGTCAAGAAGGTCATGACGTCATCTTTCCATGTAACAACACCAAGAGGTAGCAGACGGGTGTTTCCTTATTTTCTGGGTGTTGATCGGCCATTGCCTACTAAAACAGTCAGTGAGACGTAAGTAGTAATTACATGTTTAGATGGAATGTAAAATGTATGTAATGCATTAATCAATAGTTTCGCTCGTCAAATTTGTTAAGCATCGTCATAATCATTGTATTTGGTGTGACTTGGGGTATGTATTTGTCTAAGGCACGTTCACCATGACATTGAATTGTTATCCATTAGTTATTTGAAAATTTACATTTGAGATTACACAAGGAATAGACAGAATCTAGAGTCGAAATCCTCACTATCTTAAAGGGTGTTTTTGAAGCGATATAATAGCGTTTTGCGCCTCATTACAATCGTCCTACATTGACTGCGTCATATCATGCCTTTGTTAGGTTATTCCTGTATCCAATCTTACACCATTACTTGCCTTTTATTATCTTATTCTGTAGACCATGCATCTTGCCTAGTGATCTTTTTCACCAGCTTGTACATACCTGTTGTATCATGATCACTTTATGCCGTATCATGACGTATCATGGCTTCCACTAGCTTATTTACACGTGTCATACCTGTTACTATCTTATACATGCATCATGCTTTATCTGACTTTTCACTAGCTTATCCATAGGCCTACACCATTCATCTCACTGTTATGTTGCGTTTCAGAATCATTATTTTGCAGCACTGTCCTATATCTTGTTACACTGTTCTTTACTCGTAGCTCAATGTCATTGACTGAAAGGCAGGTCATGTTACTGGATTTTAACCTAATGTTTATTGAGATTAGACTTGGCTTGTACTAAAGACTGCTTGCAATTATTTTTAGATCTCTAATCAATACAACAGAAAGGAATATAAACGGCAATTCGGAAAACTTCGTTGTCCAGTAAGTCTCAACCTTTTGATGGACAATATGTCTTGATAATATTTTGTGCTGTTTAATATTTTTTGAAACAGAATGCATTCCTGTTTAAAACCAATATTTGTACTTTGTTGATTTTGTCAAAATGGAGTCTTTGTGGGTCCTATTTTGTTGATCCAACGTAGCAATGGTATCCATGCTATATGTCTGGCTGGAAAATATAATACATTATGGATGATGACTAGTAGCCTCTCAAATTATGTTTTGACCGTAATATGCAATAAGTTTCTTTTGAAGAATAATGCGTGGGTTGTTGGAAGGTAAAATAACTTGACCGTAAATGCAAACAACTTGAATCGTGAGGACCATGTTTTGGAATCATTCCAGACGCGTGACGCAAGATATCGAGGGAGATGTAAGCTATATATAGCTCCAACCTTGTGGGGTGACAAGGGTGGTGTCAAGGGGAGTGACCTGCTTAGACTATACACTTTTCTCTCTGCACTGTAATACAGGAACAACCTGCGTTGCGCAGATAGCAAATGATTCAGACGTAGCAACTGTGTCAGTTGCGACAAGTAATACAATCACCAACTGACTAAACATCTTCATTTGATGTACATTCAAAATCAATCAAAACTTGTCTTTTTGTTACATCGTTGAATGTTTTCATCACGTTCCTCGTTTCAATCCTCTGTATGAGTCAGACCATTGTAAAAACTAGTGCCCAGTTATGAAAATCGTCAAAACTGCAGGCTCAGATTTCATTAAACGCGATACCATTCCCTTTAAACTACTCTTCACGATAAAATAAGCGTTTATCCAATTCCCTGTTTTCCCTGCATGGTGTTAAATGCATTATTATTAAAAATTCCAGAAGATTGCAGACAGTTTGATTGATCTTGGTGAGGGAACGCACATTTATATCCAGATCATATTCAAACAAGGCCACCAAAAGGCTTGCTGTCTCCAGGGAAGGTCTCCTATACATAACCTTACTGGACTCTGTCATCCCTTAGCGAAGAGGTTGCTAGGAGAGACGTACCTTGACTAAGCGATTCTGTATTTGCCCGCGTTACATTTGTGTGGTACGTAATATCCAAGCCAAACTGGCCATATATGTGGCTGCTCGACGCCCCTACTCAGCCCCATCACATTGAGGGGGGAGAGGTACTTGAGAGGCACTCAACAAGGCGTAGCCCCTGTTATTTTCTCCAGCAAGTACTGCATAGAATGGACCAAACAGAAACCTGCCATCGATCTGTTTATATGCTGTCGCTTCGGACATTTTCAAAGAGGCGCGAAATACACATACTGTCGTCACATGTGAGGACATTTTGTCGTCAGAAAATAACCCGTTTGTTTGAATTGGAGTTACAGTCACGTCGTTATGAGCGTTTTACGACAATATTTACTAATTAAGTTGTGCAATCATCGCTATGTTTACATGTTAAGACCATTCATTTACGTATACAGACAAACGCAAAGAAAAACGCTGTGTTTGTAAACATGCATGTCTGTGTACCATTGATCAATTCAATGGCTGATTTTCGACACAAACAAGAAGGCAGAAGATAAACAAAGTAAAAAACCCTTAAAGCGGTATTACAATTGATCAACACAGTCATTTGTAATAAATGAACACTCACAGCACACTTTGACAGCTGAGAGGAGTAACCTAGACCTCAATTTTTGCTGGGTGTCTTGGAATTTGGGAATTCCTTCCAAAAGAGTAGCGGTAGAAATCTTATATATACGAAACACTAGAAAACACTAATATAGTACTAACGGTAAATTCGTTACTCTGAGTTTCAGGCCTTGATGGACGATCTTCAGGCAAATGTATTTATTTATTTATATGATTAGCTGTTGAGCGCTACCTACATGTATTGTATTATGTTTTCCCGGGAGGAAGCCAAACGTGATACCGCTTACCCTGTCTATTCACTTGCATGGTGCCAAGTTGATACCAATGTTGGTTAACTTGTGCGTAGTTATGATGTGCTTATGCCATCTCGTTAACTCAGCTGGACCCTAGATCTTGTTGGAACTTGAATGAGTCTTGTATGCAGCGCCGAAGAATTAATTGGGTCCTTGAGCTAAGCGCCAGGGAAATGTTTGGTTACGGAGCCCTTTTTCGATATATTTCTCTCGTTTTGGTTAAAAGTATCTTTTTTAAATTGAATCCGTATTCCCATATGCAAGTAACAAAAATTAGCGTACGGAGAAGGGGGAACCAGTTGCCGTATTTGTCACTAATCCAGCTGCGTTTCTGGTACAACTGATTACATTCTTACTCATTCGATGACGTCACCCAGCAGTGATTTGCCAAGCCGCCATCTTATCCTTCCATCTGCTGCTTTAAGTGCTGATGTCAGCGATCAAGACAAGAAGTGGAGATACTTTGGGCACGCAATCCAGTGCAAAGGAGCTACTGAAGAGGTTGTTACAGGGCAAGGTGGAGGGCGAAAGAGCGAGAGGGCGACCAAGGTTGACATGGCTGGGGAACATCAAGGACTGGATGAAAATGGACTTAACAAAGTGCACAAGAAGGGCAGAGAGTAGAAAGAAGTGGCGACATCTGATAGCAAATACCCAGACTGGGTCACGCTACATTAGATGGATAGGAGTTTTCGTGCTTTAACTTCCACTTTTCTTTTCTTATTTTATCTTCCATTTTTCTTTTCTTGTTTTAGCTTCCATTTTTCTTTTCTTGTTTTTCTTCCATTTTTCTTTTGATTACTATTTCTGTTCACAGGAGCGAATTGGAGAATGTAACTGTTAAACAGGAGACGGCCGGTAGAGTCTTCATAACGATATCACCGTCACTAGAAACAGATGGGTCTTCCTAAGCATATGCGGAAGGCTCCACGATGCAGAGATACGTTAATGGTGACCTATGACGTAGTCCATGTAGTATTTTCAAGTTTGGAACGTGTACATTCACAGTTTATGAATATCTTCAACCTCAAAGGTTGTCTTACGTACGGAGTTTATTAAATTTTATTCTCTAAGATAAAATGATGGTAAGCTCAAAGCGACTACATGACCACAGGCTTTTACCGAAAAAATTTTATTGATTCAGTCATAAAGAATAGAGTTCGCAAATTTCTTTTATGTGAAAAGAGCAAACTTACGTGGTAATAATATTTTATAGTTAATGTGTGTTTACAGTGTTAACTGTTTTTCTAATGCTGATTTCCCTGTATTAGAATGTTATTACACTGGGGATTTGTTGTTACCATGCGTTTTCAACAAGTTTTTACACGTCCATATTGGTTGTGTGTTGCTATTTTAACCATTTTAAGTATTTTATAATTTTGGGGTCTTACGACGAATCCTGTTTTTGTTTTATTGCATAGTGTTGCTTCCTTTGACGCGGTAATGTTTTTCATTTGTTTTGTATTGCTTTTATGATGAAGGTTTTAGTAAGTCTTCCATCATCACTTTGGTCTTTGGGGTGATCGTGTGTTAAGCCAACTACTGCTTGGTATTGGTCCTTCTGCTGTCGTTTCATCGGTTGTACATTTTTTTCTTTTCCTTTTTCTTCCTTCATTCGCCCACGGCTGATGCCACGTTTATGGTGACAAGCTACGTGTTGCTTATTATTATTGCTGTTGTTATATGTCAACTGGTTGAAGTTGCACTTTATAAGGGTCAGACAGCGAAACGTTTTTTGGAATTTGCGAGAAATTCCATTCATGGGTTGATTTAACAAAACCGAAGTCTATATGGTAATTTACAAACCATGCTACTACCTCCTACTTGGCATCACATTGCCAGTGATATAACAGCGAAGTGTCCTGTGTTGAGGTTACATTAACTTTGCGACTCTGTCTTTCGTTTGTTTTGGCCGGCCCTTACATTGTCTGTTTATCGGCCATAATTTGAGCTTAAATAGGCTTGCTAATGCCTTTCTACTAGCCTTACGTTGACTGGTGGTTTACCCGTGTTTTGCGGGCTTTGCGTTGGCCATAGTTAATCTTCGTTGGCTTTGCATTAGCCATAGTTTGTCTTCGTTGGCTTTGCATTGGCCATAGTTTGTCTTCGTTGGCTTTGCATTGGCCATAGTTTGTCTTCGTTGGCTTTGCATTGGCCATAGTTTGTCTT